>APFE030098113.1:56098-88388 GCA_000404065.3 Pinus taeda
CTTGCCTATATAAAGAAAAGGAGATCATTTGGCTTAGGCATGCTTTTGGGTTGAATATCTTAAGATCTGAAATATTGGGTTATTGTTTCAAAGGCTCGATCTATATGAAAGTGAAGTGGAAAGCGAATCTGTGAAGGGTGATCTCTCGACGCTACAGCTGCGGAAGTGAGAAGGCGCCACAGGAGACGCCATAGAAGGCGCTGCAGGAGATGCCACAGGAGGCGCCGTAGGAGATGCCACACTGCAGGAGACGCCGTAGGAGGCGCCGCAGGAGACGCCGCAGGAGGCGCCGCAGGAGGCACCGCAGGAGGCGCCGCAGGAGACGCCATAGGAGGCGCCGCAGGAGGCGCCGCAGGAGACACCACAGGAGGCGCCGCAGGAGACACTGCAGGAGGCGCCGCAGGAGGCACCGCAGGAGGCGCCACAGGAGGCGCCGCGGGAGATGCCACAGGAGGCGCCGCAGGAGACGTTGCAGAAGGCGCCATAGGAGATGCCGCAGAAGGCGCCACAAGAGACGCTGCAGAATCTCCACAGGAGGCGTCGCAGGAGACGCCGTAGGAGGCGCCGTAGGAGGCGCCACAGGAGACGCCACAGAAGTGTATCCAGTATGAAAATTGATGAAACGTGGTACCTGGAGGAGAGAAAATTGTAGGCCGACGCCTACGTACTAGTACTTAAGCTAGTACAAAAGCAAAGGGGAATCTTTGGAGCATTGTAGCAGGTAGCAGCCTGCGTACTAGTAAATGGATCGGCTAGTACAAGAGCAAAGGGGGTTGTAGCTCCCGTACTGGTATAAGACTGCACCAGTACAAATATTGTAAAAGGATTTTCTTATTAAGAAGAAGATTGAGATGACTTGCAGCAGGTGGTTTTCTCCCGCATTGGGTTTCCACCTTATATCATGGTGTTCATGTGTGTGCCTTATGTGTGATGATCTATTCTATGTTACTGCATCTTTTAACTGATAATATGGTTGATAATGTTCTAATGCACTCATTGAAGATCAATTAACTTAATCATAAGAAGTTGTGGAAGTAGCATATATGAACCAGAGTTTGGAAATGAAAAAGTTTTATTAATGTGATAATATTGATTCACCCCCCCCGCTCTCAGTATTATTTCCAATAGAAAGTGAATCCTGAATGTGATAGAAAAAAATTACAGGAGAATGGAAATGTTGAGTTGTATGATGACATAAAAAGCCTTCAGTGTCAGGGAATGTAGCATCCAAGAAATGCTTTACCTTGACACCCTTTTTGCTCATATTCCCTCCTTTTTCCTATCCCTATCATCTAAATAAATGCAATAAATATGAGGTTTTGTTAAGGTAAGCACTTACATGTCCTCTTTTTCATATTTTGTCCATATACCTTATTTTTTTATTAAATTTTGTATTCAACTACGGAATTGACCTAACTCTGCAGCTAATCGACAAATCTAGAACTACTTCCATTGTTGAGAGGGCTCAATTGCATTGGCTCAGGAAAGGAATATATGTATAGACAAAGAATGATCCCTTCATGGATTTCTTCTTGTTTTCTTGATCCAATATTTCAAGATAATCGCACTATAATACCATCAACCTCAAAGTCAAATGCAAGATAATATACCTGAACAGATTTTGAATTTCATGAAATATTATCGATTTTCTTTTCCAAATAGCAAATAGAAGCTTAAGCGATATAATTTGGTTTGATAAGGATTGTAATGAAGATACTTAGGCTTGAATTTCCCATGCTGTTAATTAAGAAAACGTTATAAGAAGAATGGTCGCTCTATGTTTTCGGTGCGTGTCGTTGTATGTAATTTTGAAGGGATCTTGCTAAAACTATTTTCCAATTTATAAATCTTGGTTCATACATTTGATGGTGTGCTAATTAAAGATGTTGAATTCATCGTGAAGGGCCCCTGCATCCAGATCAGGTCTTTGACTCATTGCAAATATATTTTATTTGGTTCCTTAGAGTTAAATTATGGATGCTCTATTTTATGTTTTAGGATGCAGTCCAATGGCGTTCGCTATAAAATTGAAATTTACATTAGCAATTTCATTTTCTTTCTACCTACCATAATTTGATCATTTCATTTTCTTTCTAACTAGCATAATTTGATCATTTCATTTGCTTTCTACCTAGTATAATTTAGTCCTCAGTTCATAGTTTGGTTAGTTCATAGCTTATCAATTTCGTTCTTATTTTACTTGTTCATTGAGTGAAGTTGTAATAGTTAAAGAGTTATAGTCTTTTCCTTAACAACTAAATTCAAGCATCATTCATTTTCTAACTCAATAAAGTACATATCCTTTACATCATTCCCTTCTTTCGTAGTTAGTTTAGTGTGATTGCAGCATTAGAAGATCCAAATAGAATAAAAAATAGTCTAACAGAGTAGAGTTTAGGACCACTCTTCAACCATCCCACAGAACTTGATTCAATTGAGATTAATTTTAGAACAACCAACTAATAGATCTTAGGGGCAGTACTCCGATATAGATAGTAACACTACTTCCATACTAATTCTAGATTTAGACTTTAGCTATAACATAAACACCTCAACATAAATAACTTTTAGCACATACATTGCACTTTTGCTTCATCAATTTACCTACCCTGGTCCATAATATATGCTTACAATTTAAGAACATTAAATTTCCTAAACATTGTTGTCCAATGCGCATTCCCTAGTTTTGACATAAAGCTGCTCAATACTCCCATTTCATGTAGAATGTCTGGTCTAGTACAAACCATTACATACATCAGGCTACTGACTGCACTTGGATATGGAACATGAGACATGTCTTTTCTTCCTCTTCTTGTGTCTTCGGACATTGTTCAGCAGATAACTTTATACCTGCAGGAATAGGAACCTTCACCAGTTTACTATCCTGCATTTTAAAAATCTACAAAATTGTCCCAACATACTTCCTCTGGTTTAACCAGATCTTCCTCTTTGCCCAACCTCATTTAATTTCCATGCCCAAAATATAGTTTGCGGCACCAAGATATTTATGTTGAATTTGGAGGACAATTGGGTCTTCAAATCCTGGATAATTTCTTTGTCATTTTCAACTAGCAAGATATCAACCACAAACAAGACAAAATAAATAACACGGTCACCAATTAATTTAAAATACACACAATGATCAACTTTTCTTTTGGTGAAGCCAAGTCCCTATATAAATGTATCAAATGTTTGATACCAGATCCTTGGTGATTGTTTTAACCCATACAAAGACATTTTTAACTTAGATACTAATTCTTTCTTACCCTTCGCTACAAAGCCTTCAGGTTGCTTCATGTAGATCTCTTCTTCCACATTGTTGGGAAGAAATTTTGTCTTCACATCCATTAGCTCCACCTCGAAATAAAAATCACAATGATAGATAAAAGTAATCTAATAGAAAATACTTGGCAATAGGAGAAAAAATATCACAAAAATCAATTCCCGACACCTGGGAATAACATTTTGTTTCCAATAGAGCTTTTTATTTCTCCACCTTTCCTTCTGCATTCATCTTCTTCTTGAACACTCATTTGCTGCCAATGGGTTTCCTTGGAGATAGAAACTCCACCAGATCCCAACCCTCATTTTTGTGCAGATATTCCATTTCATCAACCATGGCCTCTTTCCAGAGATTTCCCATCCTCTAAATCTATTGTTTCCATTAGAGTTATAGGATCATTATTAGTAATAGATAAACAAAAATTTGAACAGAAAGAAGATGGACTATACCTTTCTGGCTTCAATATTTCTCGAACTGATCTTCTCACAGCCAAAGTTTGTGGCTCTTCATCTTCTAATTCCTCCTCTGTTGTAGATTTTGATTCTTCCTCCTTTAGCTCAAACTCTCTCTTCTCAGGTTCCTTTGGTAGGAATTCATTTTTCATAACATATTATACCTCTAAACACCACATATCGATTGTACGCAACCTTCCTTGTTTCTGCATTCAAAAGCTTGTAACCTTTTAAACCATCCTTATACCCAATAAAGCTACACTTTTAAGATTTAATATCCAAATTTGTTCTTTTCTCCTTTGGAACATGTACATATGCATCACATTCACATCACCTCACCTATGAAAGAGAACGTTTCTTAAGAGTCCATACCTCTTGTGGAGTCTTACCCTCCAATGTTGATGAAGATGATCTATTGACTAGGCAATATGAAGTCTCCAACACCTTTGCCCAGAATTCTTGTCCTAACCTGACACCATAGAGCATGCTTCTTTCCCTTTCCATCAACGTCTTGGTCATTCTCTCTGCAAATCCATTTTTCTCACATGTGTATGGAGCAGTCTTTTGCCATGCTATACCACACTTCTTAAAAAACTCTTCAAATTCCTTCTTGCAAAACTCTCCATCGTTATCTATCCTCAACACCTTTATCTTCTTCTCTATCCAACTTTCCACTAGAGTCTTGAATACTTTAAACCTATCAAAGAATTCATTTTTCTTCCTAAGGAAATATATCCATGAATTGCTTGAGAATTCATCTATAAATGATACATAGTACATAGAAATTTCCAGTCATGGAACTGATATAGTTCCAAACACATCACTATGCACAAGCTCTAATATCTGTTTCACCCTCTTACCACGAGAAGGCAAACTCACCCGATTTTGCTTCCCATATACACAATTTTCACATAAATAAAAATCGAGTGAGCTATTAGACATACCTTCTACCATATCATTACCATGAAGTATTTGAAGGCCCTTCTCTCCAAAATTTCCAAGCCTTTTATGCCATATCATGGGCTTTTCTACAGAGACCACTAAATTTTCTGCTCCACTTTCAGGAACCACAAAACTATTTCACCCACCAATAAAAGTGTTATCTTGAAGCTTTTATAGAGTCCCAATCTGAACTCCCCACATCAATACCAATGCTCCCCAAGCCATCTTGCACATATCTTTATCGAACACTATTTTTACAACTGTATCATCCAGCCTGCTTACAGAAATTAGATTTCTGGCCAATGAAAGAATATGCAGAACACCCGGAAGTGTTCTAATCCTTCCACTTTGCAACTTCAATTTGACTTTTTTGTGACCAATGATTCTAGCCATCCTATCATCCCCTAAGAAAGAATCACCACCATCATATTTCTCATACTCGCAGAACTACTCTCTATGGGTAGTGAAGTGAAAGGATGCACCCGAGTCAATCAACCATGCCTCATAATGTACATGTGTACTTGAAGAATAATCCATGCACACATCTACACCTTCATCTACGGTGATTTTTTCCTCTATAGAAGGAGCATCATCAGATCCATTTCCTTTCTTAGGAGCTTTATATTTACATTCCTTTTTCAAGTTCCCTTCCTTTCCATATTTCTAGCACACCTTTACAGGTTTTCTGGGAGATTTAGATCTCCCACTTGAAGAATTTTTTTGTTTCTATTCTGGGACTGTCCTCGTACATAAAAACCATCACCATTCTGGCCCTCCATAATTTTCCATCACATATCCTTTGATAGTAAGGATGAGACTATGTCATCAAACTTCAAGGAAATTTCAGTGCTTCCTATAGCGACAACCAGATTATTCCATCAATCTGGTAGAGAACACAAAAAATTGATGCTCTTATCTTCATCTGAAATTTTAATATCAACAAATAATAACTTTCTTACCACAGTATTAAATGCATTCAGATGCTTTGTCATCGAGTCTCCATCTTTCATCCTCACGTTATACAACTTTTTCTATAGGAACATTTTATTTCCTAGACACTTATATTGGTATAAATTCCCTAGCTTGTCCCACAAATCGTTCGCCAAATCTTCCCTTGATACATACAACAATAATGAATCTGAGACACACAATCATATTATTCTCTCTGCCTTCCAATCTAATTTTGTCTAGTCTTTAGTTGGCATTGTTGTTGGTTTAGTACCTGGATCTACCATGATCCACTGATCTTTATCCACCAGTAGATCCTCTATCTTGAGTTTCCACATTTCAAAACTCTAACCATTAAATTTCTCAATCTCTATCTTTCCACTGCTTGTCGTCTTCTTTCACCACAAGAGTTGATCCTGTAGATCTCTCACTGAACAAAGTCTACCATAGGCCCAAGAAAAAAACCCTCAACAATAAAGGCATCCCCTTGAAGCCAAAACAACTCTCATACCAAATGTAGGTTTTAACCCTGTATAGAAATTACCTACATACAAATTCTAAAAACAGAAAATAAACAATGGCAAGAGCATAAATATATATATGGTATATAGAGAGAGAGATTTTCCCCTAGATCCCAAGATCGGGTCTGCCAAATTGATTTTCAATTATGTTCTTTCAATGTTACAATCTATCTATATATATATATATTATATTATATATAATATTATTATCTCTATATATATATAATATATATTATATATCTATCTATCTATATATTATATATATTGATATATATATATATATTAATATATCATATATATATTTACTTATTATAATATTATACAACACATGTCGAGCATCCATAAACCCTACGTAACCCTATATAGAGCATAACTGTAGCTCCTTTATCAGATCTACAAAATACCGTGGATAGGAAACCATCATGCCCAAAACCATGTGTGAAATCCATGCACAAAACCATAGGTATGTCCACCCACCTAATATAGGGTCCAAAATAAATTTCCCAGGGTGATGCCCCAGACCCCGTACAGGGGGGCTACTGCTCGCCTGCATACCTCCCAACAAGGGAGGCAACCGCCCTACCTGTGACACCACCCCCCATGTATGGAGTAGTCATCAAAAGAATATAACACAACCCAAAAATATGACTCCAGGTTCTAGGACTTTAGAGGAAAATTGATGACCAGGTGACTGGGCCCATATCTGATAGAGAAATGCCATGAGAGTGGGGTTGTGCAAATAAGAACCATTTATGAAGAAGGTATCCCTTTCCTGGTTAATGGATACATATTGAAAGCCGATAAAGACCTCTGTTAATTGAAGAGTTCATTAGAACTATCTGTGAGAAAGTGAATGTTCTTAGATGTGTCCAGCTTCCAGCTCACCAAATTCTTGAGGATTTTTTTAATTTTTGAAAAATGATAAAAAGAAGAAGAGAAAATAATAAGGGACCTAGGTGAAACCTCTATGATACACTTGAGTGAAAATTTTGGGTTGAAACCTCCTTGAGGCATCCCAAGAGTGAAAAAAAGGAAAATAAAAACATCCCTAAACGAAAACCTCCCTTAAGGCGCCTAGGGAAGGAAGACAGGTTGAAAACCTTCTTTCGAATGATCTGTGTGTCGTTAAAAAAAAAGAGATAAAATATTAAAAAAAACATAATGACATGGCAAGGACCTCAAACTCACCCACTAATAAAATTATGGGATTTTTGCAATTTTTTAAAGAAAATAGAGGACTCAGATTTCAGAGGAAAACAAGCCAAGCATCACCTTAGTATTCCTCTATTCATTTGATATCTCCCATCTCTAACATGTCTCCATCATCCATCCTCACTTCCAGGCATCAAAAACTAGTTTTCTATAGTTTTCTGACTTCTACAAGGTTTCTTGTAGTTACTACAAGATGTCTTGAAACTCTACAGGAATGAAATCCTGATTGGAAAGTGATGATGTAGGCCTATTATAGGTTTAAAGAGGGGACCATACACCTCATCACCTCTAACCAAACACTGGCTCATGACCATACTACACTCTGTGTCCATTAAAAATCCCTCAAAAAAATATAAAAGAAATAGAAAAAATAAAAAAAAGAGTCCAAGGGCCATGCCATCACTATCCTCACCCACATACTATTCCATCTCCTCCATTCCCATCCTTTCACTCCTACATTACCACCCATTCACCCTCAAAGTGAAAAAAAAGAAACAAAACGATGAAAATGGTAGCTACAAGATTTCCTATAGTAACTGCAAGAAACCTTATAGCAGCCTGCACTCTCATAGCAGCAATTCTCCACACATTCTCCCTCAGCAGCAAGGCAATCAAAGAGGTCCATCATCCCTGCAAACACTAGAGATCAATAATAGCAGCAACAAGAACAAGCACCTGCACATAGAAACAAAGAGGACAACCACATCAACAAAATGAAATATACAAAAAAAATGACCAAGGAAAAGCACTTACCTAAACAAAAAGAACAATAGTAGAGTCGTCCTCCAGCATGCAGCAACTAAGCAATGGAAGGAACATGTATGGCACCACATCTGAGTTCTTTCCTAAGTATGATATAGTAAAAGTGTAGGAATATGAAAAGGTAAATTTATAAGATGGAGGTGGCCAATTAACTTGGCCACCCTCAGCTCGAAAATAAAAAGCAAACTCCTAGTCAGCCAAACACATGGCAACATCACATCAAGAAGAATGAGTTTAAAATGTGATTGAGTTAAGTTGTGTGAGAGTGGGTGATGATTACAAGGAGAGGCTACATGATAACTAACAGTGGGCCAATGGTCCCAAGGAGGAAATCCCGCACACTCCCAACCAATACAGTGCTCCAAGGAATCAACGATAAAAAGAAAATATTCCAAACTCTCATGCACCATTTGTTCATTTCGATATTAGAGAGGACCGAGACCACCTTGGAGAGCCATCAAGGAGGAAAACCTGTTTTAACCACCATATAGGAAACAACAACTATAAGAAACGCAGGGAGCTACATGAAACAATGGAAATTCATAGAGAACACTAAAAGGAGGTGCATAGGGTCAAACTGCATCGAAATTATCCTCATCTAAAGCATCACAGTGAAAGGTAGGTGGCCCATATCTCCTATGATTTGAATTGATAGCTAGGATCATAAAATTTTTAGTTGTTAAGTGATTACATCAGGCCTGGGAATTTTAAAGGAACTGTGAACAGTTTTAAAGATGTCTAGAGATACAAAGAAATTTCATCCATCCACCACCCTCATCACCCTAAAAACTAAGGCTAGCCTACAAAACTCCCTACAGTCATCCAACCAGAAAAGGAAAATGATAAGATGGTTCAAAAAAAGGGAACCCACAGAAACATCCAGGATACATCTCCATCTCCCTGTGGTAGAAATGTTTAGAAGACATAATTGGTTGGGATTCATTGAGCTTCTCATAAGGTATGATGATGATGTAGCTCAAGAATTTTCCATGGCACTTAACCCTTAGGATAGTATCAATGCTAGTATTATGGTAAGAGGATTTTCAATTACAATTACTCTTGAAGTAATTAGCATAATCACTACACTTCGTCATGGGATGCCATGGGAAAAGGAGGATAAGGTTGCGATTGCTTCTTCAAAGAAAACATTCTTCTTAAGGGATTAAGAACAAATTAACGAAAAAAATGGGATAGTTAAGAAAAGCCTTACCTACCCTTGGAATGACGTGAGCTATCATATTCTCAATTATATCTCTTGTGAAGGGAGGATCAACATAGTCTATGGGTATCAATTCAGAATCCTCCATGAGTTGAGATTTGGGGAGGGGATACCCATTGAAAGAAGACTCACTATACCCTAATTCTTGCTGCAATTAATAATAGACATGACCTTAAAAGTACAAGAGGGAAAACCTCAGCAATTGGTACACCATGGACTTATTAAGACAATACTAGAGGATGCCCTAAGACAACTTAAAAATCCCCATTCAAGGGTCCACATTTAAAGACATGAATAGAGAGGTTGTGATTGAAATACAAGCCCTTCAATATGATAGGGACAATACCTCTAGTGATGAAGAGGAGGCAGAAGAAGAACCCGAAGAGGAAGAAGAACTTGAAAAGGAAGAATAAAGATCTGAAGAGGAAGAAGAGGAGAAAGGTGAAGATAAAGAACAAAAGGAAGAAGCAATCCCTAAAGAACATGCTAAGGAAAGGGAGGAATCTCCAAGGTTGTCTCCTGAACGAAATGAGAGGGAGGCAGTTGTTGATTTGACTACCCTAAGCACATCTATAGAGTCAAAAATGGAAGAGATAGAGGCAGACTCCCCTCTATTTCAAAACAAGAAGGAGCACTAGGATCAAACAAGGGAAACCGGAAACACCCACCAAAACTCCAATCATCATTAAGGACTCACCAAAAGAGTAAGAAAAGCTAGTTTCCCTGGAGATAAAAGGTGAAGAGGGCACATCAAAACAAGCTTCCACATAGTCTCCAAACACCTATTTTAGGAGGACTTTCATTGGGATAGAATCAACAAACAAACACAAGGCACATTTCATTGCATTTCAAAAAGGAAAAAGCCTTCTATAGGAAACTCAAACAGTCCTATAGGAAAATTTGTCCGCACTACATGAAACATAGAGAATGCAATAGGAAGGACAACAAGGACAGAGGGAAGGAAAGGAAATAATAGCACAAGTATAGGAGGAGGCAGATTCTCTAAAGACATTTAAGGGAAACTCCCAAGAGTTGCATTAACCTAAACCATAGCCCAATCTGAGCTCTTATTACAGATTCATTGAGGGAGGTAGAGTAATACTACAGAAATTTTCCATCCCTTTTATTTGAGCTTGAGAAGGAGAGAGGAAGGAAACATCGTTGAATGCAAATTTGCAAATCAAACAATGTAAAGGATGTGGGCCGTATGCAAGAGAAGCTACTAGAGATGGGTAAAGAGTTGAGTATGATAAGAGACAAGGAATGGAATATGAGATCTAAACTAGAGGCAAAAAATACATAGTTAAGAAGGAAATTACGAGAAAAAGAGAGCCAATTGGCCACCATGGCAAGACGCTCCATGGAGGCACTCCAGTACAGGATGCCACCAAAATCATATTCCTTGTACCTCAAATATCAATGGCCGCAATTCTAGAGAAAGACACTAGCACAATGGGGGACTATGCATTTCCAATACTATAGGCAGTTCATTTAGTGATGTGACCAAAGAACCCTAGAGAATAAGGCGAAGATATCTTAATTCTACTTGCACAACTTGGCCTTAACATACTTGAATGTGTGGGACCCCAATGCAATGTTGGGGGACTTACAACTAATGGCCCTTGCACCATTGATGAGTCATGAGGAGGCCATGGCTAAGGAGGTGAAGAGTGAGTTGGAAAGGGAAGAAAAAGGGCCTCTTTAAATCAAAGTAGAATAGATCAATTCTATGGTTATCATTATCACCCACAAAATCATCGCGAATGATCCCCAGCTTGCACCAAGCTACCCAGCTATAAAAGAGCAAGAAATCACACATTTTGAGAACACCTTGAGATTTCTAGGGGATGAAAGCCAACAAGCATGCAAAAGGAGATGGGTTACCCTACCATACAACCCAAGGATCAAGGAATATCATTCCCCTAAAAGGATGACAGATTCACCGTAAAGGACCCCATTGTATAAGAATGCACTGTATAGGCTCAAACTCTATTAGATTTCTTTGAAACTGAGTCCACCTTTGCTATTGGGTATGCTAGAAGTTATAAAGGAGGAAGAGGAAAGAAAGAAGTGGGAGGAAATATAAAATCATATAGGGTTTTATCCACAAGAGGAAACTCCATAAATAGAGTCCTAGGATGTCAGAGAGGCCACAAGATCTATGAAAGACAAGGGCATAGACTATGTTGCTCAAAGGATGAGAAACGCCTTCAATAGGGAGGTGATGATGAGGCTCATAAATAAGTAAATTATATGGGCCTTAATGCCACTCTCCAACTTATTAAAATCAACTTTTCTCACATTTAAGTACATATTTTATTATATTTTTCTTAGTGAGAGAGGTAAAGGTGAGATGTTATGTCATGTGGCCTAATGTGCATTAATTGCAAGATTTGGAGTGTTTTTTGGCTAACTTAAGTGCAGGAAATTGAAGTAGACAAGCAAGAGGGATTTTAGGAGATTGGGTCTCCTTTCTTAACTCCTCAATCACTCAAATATTCCTCCACCAGATATCATCACCTCGGAGTTACAAGCAACCAAGCCCACCAAGTTCATTGGGAGCCAAGCTAGTGATATTTGAAGACAAGTTAATATTGAGTTTGGGAGTCAAGCCTCCCTAATTTTGAGGAAGTTGTTGGTAGCTTCAGTTGCATAAATAATAAGGCCTAGGGCCTCATTAGGATTCAACTTTTTATTGTAGCCAAAAGGAAATTTCAAGATTAAGATATTGTGACTATTATTCTCATGTTATTTTTGACATTTTGGTGATAATGAAAAGGGTTTCTTTGATCTAACATTGAGTCGACTTAGAGGGCTGAAGCTTGTGGGTTAGGGATGAACTCTAGCAACAGAAGTTCCTCTTCCTTTTGTACATGTATCCTTATATTAGAATCATAGATTAACTGCTGAAATTATTTATGTTTTGTTTAATTTGAAAATTCTTTGAATGATTGGTTAGTTTTGATTCCATTAGTTGTAGAAGTAGATTAGTGTTATAGTAGTGAAAGAAAAGACTTTAGAAAATCTTGTGAGAGTGACCTAATCCTCATCTCCCTCATGGGATCATGGTTTGAGGGTGCCACTCTCACAGTCCCAAAAACAAAGTTATATTTTTCTTATTACATATCTTAGGGTTTCTTGTTGAGTAGGTCATTATTCATCATTTCTTAGAAGCACATGCACTTGTCATTTTCGTTTCCTAAGTTTGATGTAGATTAGAAAGCATTCCATTCCATATATTTGATCCACTAGCCATCAATAAATCAGATTATTAAATTCAACTTATCTTTTCAACATTTACATAAAATTGTGCATATATGAAGAAATGAATGATCTGCAAGGAGAAATAATTCCACTAGCCTCCCTAAGACTTCTCCACCTCTCGCCAAACCCTACCAACCATCAATTTAGATTTATGTTTTGTAGCCATTGTGGATAGCCACTTTCATCAAATCCAAACATCTTGAAGAGTTAGGTTGATCCTTGGGTATTGTGCACCTTCCACATACCTTATTCCACCATCATCCACCTTTCCAACACTGCCTTTCACCTTCCATACCTTCCTGCAACTTTCAGCTAAGTTTCATGTAGTAAACCAAGACATCCTATAATGACTATAGGAAATCTTTTAGCAACTATGGAAACCCTACAGTAGCCTATTTTAGATTGTTTTGGGCAGAAATAATGATCAGAGTCTAGTGTAGGCCTTCAACCTGACCTCCATACCCCTCAATGCCATTTTTTACTAGTTTTCCCATACCTTCCTCCACTGTAAAAGATCAGCTTTATTAGTTTAACATTTACACTTCTAAATTGAAAAACCAAAACACTCTTTTCCATAATATTTAGTTAATGGATCTAGACATCATCCTTAGAAATATTAGCATCATTTCCTTGCCTACTTAGTCTAGATAATTAGCTGATAGAATACAACGTTAAATTAGGTCTCTTTTGCAAGTAATGTGTGTTAATTCCTAGCTAGGTAATTTCATGTAATTTCTATAGAACTTTCTATTTAACACTTTCATTTCCTTAACATAGGGAGGCATTTACTTTCTACATTAAAGATATCTTTACATTCACTATCAGTAGTCAACCCCCTTCTAGTCAATATAAGACTAGTTTGAGAAACCCTAGTGGTCTATCGCCCCAGTTGACAAGTGACAAGGGTAGACTTTTGCATCTGCTCTGCGTATAGCATTGTCACCTCCAAGTGTATACGAACCCTAGGTTGATAAAGTAAAGATGGTCACCCTAGGAGTTACAACATCCTTGCTACAATACTTGGGCTCATCATGACCCATATTTTTTTCTGGTTGGTTTAGTTATAACATAAGTGGTACATGACATGATATATCACTGGACAGTTCTTGAAGCATTGGCTAGTGGAAATAATCTTGAGGTACTGTCATTATCTTCTCCACACCAAGCTTCCTTGTCACTTGACTATAATTTTCCTACCAAACCAGCCTAGCATTCTCACTTGAAGGAGCACAAAGGTATCCTAGATAGTGCAACAAAGCATCCTAATGGCGGAGTTCTAGAACTTTCTTTCCTAACATCAACATTTGATTTATGGAAGAAAATTTTGAGTCACTCTTATATAATTATGTCCATTCATATATATCATTCCACCAAGAGTTAAGCACTGTGCGTAGCACCACAACTAGGGGTTGGAAGAGGTAGTCTGAAGCATGATTGGTACTACCATTATTATATTTGATGTTCAAATGGAAATGTTGTAGTTATGTGGAACATTTATGATCTAAATCATTGTGTAACTTGCCTTATTTTTGCAATACATTTTAGATGCATGTGATTGGTGTAGATGATAATATTCTTCTCCAAAATATAATGCATCCATTGTTAATAGGTTTTCATGATGGAGAAAGTATCCTTATCATAATGGGGTGTCTTTGAAGATTATTAGAGAGTTTTTCATTTTGATATGCAACCATATGTCCCTCTCGAGCGATGACTACACTATACGCATAATCGTAGGAATTTTTTTAAATGTTAAATGGTTGTTTCAGGTTTGGTAGGGTGAGGACTAGTGCCAAAACAATTTGCTATTTCAACTTATCAAATTTCATGCATTATGACTTAGACTAAAAAGCTTTTCTTTTTCTCCTCCCTTGGTCACTTGAATTAAGGGCCAAGTGACATAAGAGAAACCCAACATGAATCTTTCATAGAAGTTAGCAATTCCTAAGAAGTTATGAAGCTCTGTTAGAGTTGTTCTGGTTGGCCAATATCGAATGAACTATACCTTGATGGATCCACATGCAGACCTTTTCATAAATAATGTATCCTAGGTATTAGATCTTGTTCATGCTAAATGGCTATTTTTCCAAGTTGGAACATTGCTTGTGCTACTGTAGAATCTGGAGGCCTTGTAAACTATGTTGCGAGTGTTTTTGCCAACTCTTGCTGAGATTAGGATATCATGTAGATATACAACCAAAAAATAATAGGTGAAAGTATGCATGATATCATCCATTACCCTAATGAATGTTTTTTGGCAATTCATCAAACCAAAGGTCATGACAAGCCATTTAAAAGTACCCTCCTTGTACTTGAAATAAATCTTTGATGCATCACTTAGATCTATTAGGACTTGTTGGTAGATAAAATTCAAATCAATCTTATTGATGTACTTGTCACCCTTGATATATTCAAGAAGGTCGTCAATATAGGGAATCTAGTATTATTTCATAACTGTGACTTTGTTCAACGCCTAATAATTTATGCAAAGTCACTAGGTCCCGTCATTCTTCTGCATGAGTATAATTAGGCTACCTTATGCTGAAGAAATTGGTCATATGTGCCCTTTTTGGAGAATCTCTTAGACTTGAAATTGGATTTCCCCATTTTCTTTAAGAGAGTAGTGATAATGTAATGCCTCCTTCCAAATTTACCCACTTTCATCGGCTTGCCCGGAGTAAACATCAGCTGAGGGTCACTATGATATGACTCAGCCTCCTATGTGACCTTAATGAAATGGATTCAACAACTAAAGTACTTACTAACTTCCGATAGGTGCCACATTACCTCCAAGAGCAGCACAACCCTTCCATGTGTCCAACTCCTAAGACAACTCACTTTGTCCCTAACCTTGAGCCCAAGTTTCTCACTTTCCAAGGCCTCCATACGACTATGAGTTCCGAGTCACTACCATAGGCCTCCATCAATGCAGTTGTGGCCTTTTTCTTCCATTGTTGTGCAAGTGACTACGAGAATTAAGGGTACTTTCTAAGGCTGGGGCTAAGTCTCTACCTAGAAACCCATGAAACTTCAAGAACTCATAAAAACACATGAAGGCAATGCTTACAAACCAAAACTGGTACCGGGACTTGATGTGACCATCCCCAACCAGGACTAACATTTTTTTCGAACACTTTGTAAATATGCAACCTAGAGGTGATGAGTGCAAGTATGAACATAAGGGACTGAAAACTTCGCTGAGGCTTAACAAGAAGGGTATCTACCTTCTCACGTTAGTTTTCATATCATCAATTAGGTCTTTCATTCATTATGTTGTAGTTGCATCTGGCACAACTAAGAAGTCCTAGTAAAGAACATAGGCTTGATCTTTTTGAAGTTTCGAGTTTCAAATGTGTTTTTCCATTGATAAGTTTACTTCTGGTAAAAGTATCTCCATAAATACATATCTCCCAAATTTACCTAGCTATGCCCACCACATAGTGAAGGAAGAAACTTCAGAAGGAGATAAGCAAGAATTTAGGCAAGACATGAAGGTTCTTGAAATAAGCAATATGGTCGTTCTTTTATTTTTGCACTATTGGGACAATCCTATGTTATCATGCATATTTTTATGAAGAACAAGATAATATAATTAAGATGGAAGGAAAAAGTATGGTGGAGAATGAAGTTAATAATATTAGTACATTAAGGCTTATAAATTTGCAATTTATTCATGTACTTTTATATTCATTGGCGAGGAAGCAAGATGAAGAAACAAATTTAGGACAATGGATTGTGAATTTTAGTAATATTGGTGATTATCAAGGTGCTTTCCTAGTGGGTACAAGATCAGCATGGTTTATGGTGCATAGAGAACGTCTTCGACTTCATCAACAGTTATGTGATGGGCCTATAATGGCATTTACACCTCTACACAACATAAATTGCAACCACGGATTTATTTATTACACTACACGTATTTCTTAAGATATGCCAACCACCATCACTGAAATATGACAACCACTCGACAATTAAGAAGATTTCTCTGAGAGGAATGCCTCATCATATAGCTTATTTTTCAAAGAATAATCTTTATGCCTTAATAGTTTCTTTCCTTGTATCCAACCTTGTGAGTCAAGTGTTGCCTTCACTAGTGACCGGGACAATAATCATTTGACATCGGGAGCTAATCAAATTTCTAAATATGCACATAACTCATATGTTGTTGATGAATTTGAAGGATTTTAGAACCAAAAAAATCAGGCAATCAGTGCGAGGCAAGGGTCTCAATACCATTGCAAACATCCAAAAATGCCATTTCTGATTATATGGTGACAGTATTGAATAGTTCAAATAAAGACAATGAAACTTTATTAGCCATTGGGACAACCTATGTGGAATGAGAGGACTTTTATGGAAGTGTTCGAACTATCCTTGCATCCAATAATCAGGATTCAAATAATTCCACTAACTGAGTAAATGAGGCAGCATTATTATATTGATAAAAAAACACAGGGGTCCTCAATCATCGAGTTTTAAATGCATTTTCTGAGCAAGAGGAGAAAATTTTCAAAAATCCGATATCTGGGTTTCGTGTAGAATACCCCCAATCGACTTTAGGCCATTTCGACAAATGGAAAGTGTTTTTTAGACATTTCACTAGTTCTTTCAAGGCTATTTTTTGAAAAAACATAATGCAAACTAGGATGACTCCTGTTTTAATTCGATTTGTATTCATTCTCGGACGAGAATTGAAAGTTTTTTATTATGGTGAGGGAAATGATCCTAGCTATAATTGGAAGAAAAATAGAGGCTATCAGGCAGAAGAATTACCAAACTCATCTTAATTATTATTAAGAGTCGATTGTTAGCACAAATATTTTACTGTGGCACCATTTTCAAAAACTCAATCTCTAACAACCCAATTTTGAAGGCATAGGTGTAGGTCAGAATGTAATGGCAAGGCCATTGGTGGCATATCAGACATTTATTCTAGTTGATTCTAGAAAGATTGAAACTACCAAAGATGGTATGTTTCAATGGCATAAAGATGCCTTTAGTGTGATGGCAGAACTTGGTAGGGTTTATTAGCTTTGGAGAATAACATTTTTATAGATGGGATTACAACATTAAATCAGAACTATTATTGGCCCAATTCCTTCATTACTTTGGTGATTGTTTCCACTCAAAGAGATATATGAGGATTGGTTCTTCTCGCAATCCTTTACTTCTGGAAAATTTCATGTTTCACAGCTTTTGCATATTAGTACGTTGCATAAGAAACTAATCAACAATTATGTTAGGCACAAAATTATGCACGGGGATTGTGAAGCCTTTAAAAGCATTATTTGGAGGCCTGTGTTGAGCATTCGTCTTAATGTGTTGAGTAACAATAAGATATGGTCTAAGATAAAGAAGAGTTCAACTTTGTTGGAGATTTTTCTGCTAAAATTCCAAAAACAAAATCACAGAGAACAACGCTCTGTTACCAGGATCGAAATTTCTGATAATTTCGAACAAAACAGAGGAAGCAAAGTTCCTCAACTCAACATAAAGAAATGAGAGAAATCTAGACAAAGAAGATATGGAGAAAAGCTCTGTTTCTATTAACCATAAAAATGATAATAAAAATTACAAACTTCTTCAGAACTACAGTTCTGGAATAACTAAAAACTCCATAATATGTTTTTACAGACTCTGTTTTTTAACACAGATTCGTGTTTCAGCATCTAGTAGACAGTTGCTGAAACACCACACAGTCTGTTGCTGAAACACATAGACAGTTGCTGAAACGCCATAGACAGTTGCTAAAACAGCCTGTAGAATGCATTGATGTTCCAAAACACAACGACTCTATTTTCTGGCTGTTTTCTCTGCTCTGCCTTCTTCTCTGCCTTTTTCTCAGACTCTCATTCGCATTCTCCTAACATTCTATATATATAGAAAAGAACTATTGTTCATAGTTGACTTTAAACAATAAAATAATAAAAATATCTTCTAAAGCTTATCTGCGCATTGAATGCAGCAAGCGGTGATGCCTTTTGAAGAAATGAAGTCGTCTATTGCAGGGGAATTTAATTCTGAAAATTTAATGCACATCAATGTGCAAAATATCAAGCATGACTTTGAGGCATCCAATAGTCTGGAATATCTACAACAAATTGGATTTTTGTCCTGCTGTTTATGTTGCATCAGCAAATCAGATTTTTGTCCAGCTATTTATGTTGCAGTTGGAATTAAATTTCAACGCTCCCCCTTAATTTCAACTGCTAGGTTTTTTCTGCATACCCAGGGATTTCGTGAAATGATCAAAACTTTTCTTTCCCAATGGTTTTGTCAAGATGTCAGCTAACTGATCCTCTGTTCTGCACTGTTGCAAAACAATCTCACCATTGTTAACCAATTCACATATGAAGTGAAATTTGGTGTCTATGTGCTTTGTCCTTATATGAAAAATAGAGTTTTTAGACAATGCTATTGCCGAGCTATTGTCACAGTAAATGGTTGTGCCCTTTTCTTGTTCATGACACAAATCTCTGAGAACTCTTCTCAGCCACACTACTTGGCATGCTGCTGCTGTTGCTGCCACATACTCTGCCTCTGCTGTTGACAAAGACAGAACTAGTTGCTTCTTGGAAGCCCATGAGATGGCTCCTGATCCCATATGAAACACATATCCCGATGTGCTTTTCCTGTCATCAACACTTCCAGCCCAATCACTGTCAGTGTAACCTGTCAACATGAAACTTTCAGAAGAGGAGTATAAAATACCAAACCCCTTTGTTCCATTCACATACCTTAGAATCCTCTTGGCTTCCTGCCAATGAGTCTCTTTTGGTCTTTCCATAAATCTGGAGATTAAACTCAGAGCGTGCATAATGTCCGGCCCAGTTGCAGTCAAGTACATAAGACTGCCAACTATGCTCTTGTACAATTTTGGATCAAAATCCTTGCTGTTGTCTTCTTTGGTCAATTTCAACCCGATTACAGTTGGAGTCACAGCTGCCTTGTTGTTCTGCATGTTAAATCTCTTCAATATGCTGGAGTCACAGCTGCCTTCAGCATTACTTTTGGTCTTATAGACCCACTTAACTCCAATGGCATCTTTGCCTTCAGGGAGGTCCACTAACTCCCATGTTTTACTCTTGTCAATTGCACCAATTTCTTCATTCATTGCTTCAATCCATTTATCTTCATTTACAACATCTTCAAAATGAACTGGGTCATCAACATGACAATACAAAGCGAATAATGAATTCAGACCGGTATTGCTACTTACCTCTCCTTGTTCATAAATCTCATTCAGATTTCTGAATCTTGGTCTTCTTGGTGTGCTTGGAGTTCCATCCAAACTTGAGCGTATTTCTGATCCCTGTGGTGTGCTTGGAGAAGCACCTCCTTGACTTCTCAAGGCTGCTCAAATTCCAACTTGTGGTGTGGTTTGTTGTATTTGCTGTGGTGGAGGAGGAGCCACTAAGGAAGGATTATTTGTTGTTCTCCCTTCCTCTTCTTCTTCGTGAGACACAATTGTCTTCACATTCACTGTCTTCTTTAAGCTTCCATCCCAAGCTTCAACTTCAATTAACTACACATCTCTGCTTACTATCAATTTCTTGGTAGATGGATTATAGAGTTTGTATGCTTTTGACTCATCACAATAGCCAATAAAGACACACTTCTCCCCCTTACTGTCAAGCTTCTTCAGCTGATCTAGTACATGTGTATATGCTACACAACCGAATACTCTCATGTGAGTGACAGTTTGCTTTTGACCACTCCATGCTTCTTCTGGTATTTTATTCATGACAGCTTTAGTTGGGCATCTATTCAAGATGTAAACTGCAAGTGACAGCTTCTGCCCAATACTCATGCGACAAGTGTTTTGCCTTCAGCATACTTTTGACCATGTCAAGAATGGTCCTATTCTTCCTTTCGGCAACACCATTTTGCTGAGGTGTATACCTTGCGGTGAACTATTTTTGTATGCCATTCTCTTTGCAAAAACGCAGAAAGTCTTTGGAGATGTACTCTCCTCCTCTATCTGTTCTGAGCACTTTGATATAATGCGCACACTACTTCTCAACAAGACTTTTGAAGTGGCAGAATTTCTCAAACACTTCACTCTTCTGTTTCAGCATATACACCCATGTCTTTCTGGTGTAATCATCAATGAAAGTTAAAACATATTTATTTATGGAAAATGATGGTATTTGTATCAGTCCACACACATCAGAGTGAACAATTTCCAAGGGTGCTTTTGCCCTTATACTCTTTCCTGCTGGAAAGATTTCTTTGTGTTGCTTGCCCAAGATGCAGCCTTCACAAAGGCTGTCCAGTTTCTTGATCAATGACAATCACTTTACCATTCCCTTTTTGTGCAACAGATTCGAGCCTCTGAAATTGAGATGTCCAAATCTCAAGTGCCACAACCAATTCTCATCTTTCACTTCTTCCTAAAAGACTTCTTGTGTTACAGCTCCAATAGTTCTTTCTTCCTTCAAATCTACCCTGAGTTTGAGAGGAAACATTCTATTGCTGGTCATCTGCACCTATGCAATGATCTTGTTACTTGGAGGTATGTCTCTGATTGTACACATATCATCTTTGAAGAACACATTGTAACCTTTGTTAATGAGCTGTCCAATGCTCAAAAGATTACATTTCAGACCAGGCACATAGTATACCTCTGGCACAATCATCTGTTGTCCATTTCTTGCTTGGATATTGACTCTGCCCTTACCCTTGACAGATATCTTACTATCAGTTCCTGTTCTTACCTCAAATTTCACATTTTCATCCAGATTGGAAAACATTGCAATATTTCCAGTCATGTGATTACTACAACCTGAGTCTAAGAACCAAAAATCTTCTTGTTTGTCTTGTGCAATGTTACATGTTAACAGCACATTCTTTGGATTCTTATTTCCTTCATTTGCAAAATTAGCATTCTGCCTACTATTCATGTCATTTTGTTTTTTCCTACATTCATTAGCGTAGTGCCCATATTTCTTACAATAATGACATTGGAGTTGGGATTTGTCATACCTTTGTCCATGAGCTTGTTGTTTTCTTGAACCTTCATCTTGGTTCTGATTGCAGCTCCTTTCGCTTGTGCTTGCAGGATTATTTTTGCCTTTGTTCTGGCTTCTTCCATGACCTCTGTTATTTGCTCTGCCTCGACCTTTTCCTTGGCCAAAAGACATCTGAGTCTTGAATGCTTGCTCAAAAGAGGAATCTATTCCTCTACTCAGTATGTGTTCATGAGACATAAGAGAAGCACTCAGTTCATCTACTGTGAACTGTGAGAAATCCTTTGTTTCTTCTATTGCTACCACAATAGCTTCAAACCTTGAGGGTAAACTTCTCAAGATCTTCTCTACAATCCTTCTTTCTTCAAGAATCTCACCATGAGATCTTATCTAGGTTATCACCCCAATAACCTGAGTGAAGAATGAATCTATTGTATCAGATTCCTTCATGCTGAGTGTTTCAAAGTCTCTCCTCAACATCTGCAACTTGGCAGTCTTCACCTTCTCCATGCCTTGATAGGCAGTTTTGAGAATATCCCATGCCTCCTTGGATTTTGTTGCTACTGCAATCCATGGAAAAACACTTTCATGTACTGATTGGAAGAGAAAAAAGAGGGCTTTGGCATCCTTCTTCCTGTCGCTCTTCAACTGGTCTCTTTCTGCTACTGTCAAAGCAACCAATGTTGTTGCATCTGTAGGTTCATCATAGCCAGTTTCAACCAACTCCCATATTCCTTGAGAAGCAAATAATGCTTTCATTGTTATGGACCAATAACTGTGATTTTTCCCATTAATTTGTAACAGTTGGAAATTTGTCAAACCGGTTCGAGCATCTACCATCTTAACCTGTATAAGTAAAGAATAGATATTGATTGTATAATTAAAACAAGCAAAAAACTTTCTCTGTTGGAGAAAATCTGCTCGATAAGCTTCTTACAGCTCCTACAGTGAAAAAACAAACTCTGTTTTTGGCTCACTGAGTGCCTAAACTAGCTCTGATACCACTTGTTGGAGATTTTTCTGCTCAAATTCCAAAAACAAAATCACAGAGAACAACACTCTGTTACCAAGATGGAAATTTCTGATAATTTCGAACAAAACAGAGGAAGCAAAGTTCCTCAACCCAACATAAGGAATGAGAGAAATCTGGACAAAGAAGATATGGAGAAAAGCTTTGTTTCTATTAACCATAAAAATGATAATAAAAATTAAAAAATTCTTCAGAACTACAGTTCTGGAATAACTAAAAACTCCATACTCTATTTTTACAGACTCTGTTTTTAACACAGATTCGTCTTTCAGCATCTGGCAGACAGTTACTGAAACCCCACATAGTCTGTTACTGAAACACACATACAGTTGCTGAAACACCATAGAAAGTTGCTGAAATAGCCTGCAGAATGCATTGCTATTCCAAAACACAACGACTCTGTTTTCTGGTTGTTTTCTCTGCTTTGCCTTCTTCTTTGTCTTTTTCTCAGACTCTCATTTGCATTCTCCTGACATTCTATATATATAGAAAAGAACTGTTGTTCATATTTGAATTTAAATAATAAAACAATAAAAATATCTTCTAAAGCTTATCTGCGCATTGAATGCAGCAAGCGGTGATGCCTTTTGAAGAAATGAAGTCAGTTGTTGCAGGGGAATTTAATTCTGAAAATTTAATGCACATCAATGTGCAAAATATCAAGCATGACTTTGAGGCATCCAACATTCTGGAATATCTACAACAAATCGGATTTCTGTCTAGCTGTTTATGTTGCATCAGCAAATCAGATTTTTGTCCAGCTGTTTATGTTGCAGTTGGAATTAAATTCCAACAAACTTTAGAAGTAGTTAAACGATAAAGATTATGTCATTTTCAATCGATGGTTCATAGTGAAAGTACTCTAAATCAATGAAGTTAGAGCGGCATAAAGTGCTTGAAAGTTATGACAAGGAAAGTTATGGAAATTCCAGTCATATTTGGAGAATATCTAGGAAGGATTTTTGTAAATCCAAGTTATATTTGTTAAACTTCAAAATTTCAAGTGTCCTAGACATTTTTGATGGTGCTGAATCCATTTCCAACATCAAAAACATATTCAAACATTACCTCTACAATATTTTTTGAAATTATTTTACCAGGATTCTGACAACTTTTGACAGTCAGGCAATTCCTCTGCCAGTTGACCCATATGTTATAGCTCAATATGCCATAGCGAAGAAGTCCCAATAAAGAATGGAGGATTGATCTTTCTGAAGTTCCTAGTTTCTGATGTGTTTTTCCATTGACAATTTTACTTATGGAAAAGGTATCTTGGTGAATACATATCTCCCAGATTTACCTAGTGATGCCCAATGCACTGTGAAGGAAGAAACTTCACAACGAGATAAGCAATAATGTGGGAAAACCATGAAGGTTATTGAAATAGGAAATATGGTCGCCCTTTTCATTTTGCAATACTGAGTGATGGGATAATCCTATGATAATATGATTAATATGGAAAGCAAAAGTATGGTGGAGAATGCAGTTAATAGTATCAATACATTGAGGCTTAGAAATTTGCGATATATTCGCCTATTTATGGATTCATTGACGAGGGGGAAGCTGAAACAGCGCCTTCAGGACAATGGATTGTGAATTTTAGTAACATTGGTGGTTATCAAGGTTCTTTCCTAGTGGGCCCAAGATCAGAATCTCTCATGGTCCATAGAGAATGTCTTTGACTCCATCCACAGTTATGCGATGGGCTTATAGTGGCATTTACACCTCTTCACAACATAAATTGCAACCACAAAATTATTTATTACACTACACAGGGATTTCTCAAAAATATGTCAACTACCATTACTAAACTATGACAACTACTCACCAGTTAAGAATATTCCTTTGAGAGGAACGCCTCATCATATAAATGATTTTGCAGAGAATAATCTTTATGCCTTCATAGCTTCTTTCCCTGTTTCCAGGCCTGTGAGTCAAGTGTTGCCTTCATTGGTTAACCAGGAGAATAATAATTTGAGAGGGGGAGATAATAACATTTCTAAAGATTCACATAAATCATATTTTTTTTTGATGAATTTGAAGTATGGATTTTAGAACCAACAAAATCAGGCAGTGAGTGGAACCGGGCTCTCATACCAATTGTTAAGAAATTTACCCAAGAACACAAATTAATTACAGAGAATTACTGAGAGAAACAAATATAAAAATAACCAGCAGCAACCATAAACACATAACTACACATGTTTATCTGGTAAAACCCCAAATCGAGGGAAAAACCCGATCATAATGAAATTTCATTATCCTTGGCCAAAACGCTGGCCAATCCGGCCAAGTGAGCCTTCACCACTGACCTCCAGGCCCTTGCATTACAATGAAGTCCTTCCAGCCTTTTATAAGCTCCATTACATATAATACCACTGGCAGAATACCATGGGTGCACAATACCATGTGCCCCAAAACCATCACTGTTTAACCTCCTTTGACTCTATCCCGAGTCAAGTTTACCTAACAAACCTATGTGTAAGGAGAGGGTGTTTCTGGAAGAGTTCGAATTATCCTCGCATCCATTAAGTAGGATTCAAATAAATCTGATAACTAGGTAAATGAGGTAGCATTACTATATTGATAAGAAAACATAGGGGTCCCTAGGCGTTGTAATTTAAATTCCTTTTGTGAGAAAACAAAGACAATTTTCAAAAAGCTGTGATCTCGGTTTTGTGCAAAATGCCCCCATTTGACTTAGTTGTGGGAAGTTTCCACAAATTCAAAGCGTTTTTAGACATTTCACTAGTTCTTTAAAGGCCAGGTTTTTCAAAAAACATATTGCAAACTAGGATGACTCCTAATGTAATTCGATTTGTTTTCATTCTCAGACGACACTGGAAGGTATTTTATCACGTTGAGGCAAATGATCCTAGTTATAATTGGAAGAACAATAGAGCAATCACGTAGAATAATTAGCAAACTCATTTTTATTATTATTAAGGGTCGAATATGAAAACAAATATTTTACTGTGGCATCATTTTCAAATATTGGATCTCTGACAGCGAAATTATGAAGGCATAGGTGCGGGTCAGAATGTAATGGCAAGGTCATTGGTGGCATATCAGACATTTATTATAGTTTATTTCTAGAAAGCCTGAAACTACCAGATATCGTGGTTTTCACAAGAGTGCACCACCTACCTCATATATGGAATAACGATGTCTTTAGTGTGATGGCATAACCTGGTAGTGCTTAGCATTGGAGACGAACATTTTTATAGCTGGCATTACAACATTAAATCAGAAATATTATTGGCACAATTCCTTCATTTCTTTGGTGATGGTTGCTACTAAGGAAGATATATCAATATTGGTTCTTCTAGCAATCCTTTACTTTTGGGAAATTTCATGTTGCATGGCTTTTACAAATTGGTATGTTGCATAAGAAACTAATTGATGGGGCCAGCCCACCTAACACACCTCCAATGAATATCGATGCGGGAATAAAGCGGCAGTTAATAATGTACAACAAATTTTTTTATGCAAATCGATTCGCCGACAATTGAATTTAATGATAGGGATTGTGATTGGTATGTTTGCCTCCGGTTGTTTGACAACAATCCCTCCTTGGGATTTTGGAGCCTACCTTGGTATGGGCGTTTCAAACCCGTGCCCAAGTCATTCACTTGTTCATTCTCCCGGTTCTGTGAGCTATGCGCTCTCGGCGGTTTCTAGTGGTTTTGATATGGAGTTCTGTGACTGTGTCCTTCTGGTTCAGGGTTTCGATTTGAAAGTCTCTCCTATTCGTTCGGCAATGGTGATGTCAATTTGGTAGGTTCAATTCTTGTCCAGTTCGTACTAAGTTTTAACTGTTCATTATGTGTTTGTTGCTTGTTGTTGCGTCTCTACGTTCCTTTTCCTTGGTTTACGGTTTTGATGTCTGTATCTTCCACAGTCGTTGTGGTTGTTTGCTAGTTGGAGCTGCTTCAGGTGACAAACCTATGGTTTCGAGTCGACCTTCCATGAATCTGGCAGACTACGGTGTCAAACTTCTTCGGTTTCTCCATCACTCACAGGGTAAGTTGCCTCGTTCCATGTTATCAATATCTACTCCTTTTCCCTCAGTCAACTAATGTTTCGACTCCTTGTGAGTAGGGTGACCTAGTGGAATTGTTATGGTTGCGGCTTGCCTTCGTCAGGTAAAGAACTGAAACTTGTTTGCTTTGCTATGTTGCAAGTCCTCATTTTTTTTTACTATCGGTCGCTAATACCATTTGTTAATTGGTTACACTTGTAGGTATGGCTGCTCGAGGGTTTCGGCACCTGGAATTTCGGTTGCTCTGGGCAGACATGCGAAGTGTTGTTCTTTGTTCTTTGGTTGGTTCTATTCGGCCTTAGGCTGAGGTTGTTAGAGTTTGTATAATTATGATTTGCTAGGTCGTTGTCTGTGCATAGTTTCATTGTAGGTTTACACTGGGCTTCCTCTCTGTCTGGTTATTGTAATGGGTCGAGGGTTCTAAACCTGTACTGTGTTTAGTTCTCGCTTTGTCATAGCCATGGACGATATGATTGTGGAATGGGTCCTTTTTATTTTGTTTCGAACAAGATATATATATATATATATATATATGTGTGTGTGTGTGTGTAAATGAACCAAAATTCTATTTTCTTGTCTGTATTAATTTAAAGATGGAACTATGAATGGTTGTTCATTTGCATACATGGCAATTTTTAGAATTTTGTTACTTGTTTGGGCTCGCTAATTCCGTCTCCTTGATGCTCAATTATATATGTGGTCTCGAGGACTGTATGATTGGTTCCCACCACTCGTTCCTTGGATTAGTTTGCAACCTGTGTGCTTACGTTCAATTTCTAAATTCGTTACAACTCCAGTCGCGTCATAAGCCTGTAAGAATATTACCAACAATCTGTACTGTTCATAAAATGAATGTAATTTCATACAAATAATGTAGACAGTCTTTGGGACGTTGGAGAGGAAATGTGCACAGAAATTACAATCCTTTATTTCTCATTTCTCTGACAATTGAACCCCACACTGTGTTCTATTCCTCTTTTAAAATAACTGTTAGAAAACTGTTAGGTTTTCCAACCATTGTTGGTTATGTCCAATTAGTTACATCAGTTTTGTTACAGAACTTTTCATTGTCGTTCAACAATATTACAAAGGTGAAATTAGCTATTTAAAACATTGATCCTAATTAATTGTAATTCCTACCATTCCTAATTACTGTCTATTTATTTAACTTAAACAACTTAATCAAATAAAAGTAAAAAAAAAAGCACATTATCCATTCAGCGAATTTACTCCTCTGTCCCCTTCAGAGACCAAACAGCCTTCCTTTAATCTCGTCCTATCCGCTAGATGCTCCTGCATCAGGCTCCTGGGGTAAGAAAAAGTCATGGCTCCGTTCCATGAGATCCTCCACTAAATAACCAGGCTTATGTATCTACGCCGCGTCGAGCCATGAACTGTCCTCAATTCGATGATTCTTCCACTTGACGAGGTATCATAGATACTCCTTCCTGCAAGTCCTCTTGGCTACCTAGGTATCGACAATCTCCTCAATCTCATAGGGCTGAATAGAAGGCATGTGCCTCATCCAAGAACTGTCTCTAACTTGGGTGTCCCATTCTGGCCGTACCACATTGTCATCCTTTGAGTTGGCAGTATATGGGAACAGGTCTGCCACATTGAAAATAGGTGATATGCCTATATCAAGTGGCAGCTAAATTTCATAAGCATTGGCTGAGAACTTGAGCAAAATTTTACAAGGACCAATATTTTTAAATTTTAACTTATTATACGCACCCTAAGGAAACCGTTCCTTGCGTAAGTGTGCAAGGACCTCGTCACCTATATTGAATTGGACTTCTCGCTGCTTTAAATCTGCCTGTTGTTTGTATTTCTACACACTGTCTTGCAACTTTAAGTTTACCCATTCATATAGTTCACTCATCGCTTCTGCAAAACCTTCTCCATCTACACTCCTCCGCTCCAACTTTCCCAAATCTCGCAGTTCATGTATCCCCCAAGGATGCATGCCGTATAGGATTTGAAATGGACTGTGTCCAATGCTATGATTTGGCGAATCATTATAAGTGAATTATATCTGAGCGAGAGCACGATCCCATAACTGTGAACTTTCCCCAGTCAACCTCGGTAACAAATTTCCCAAACTCTTGTTCACCACTTATGTTTGTCCATCAGTCTGCGGATGATGAACAGAACTGAAATTCAATTGTGTGTCCAAGTTTTTCCATAGGGTGTGCCAAGAGTGCCTCGCGAATTTTACATCCCTATCAGAAATAATAGATTTGGGTAGGCCGTGTAATCTAACAATCTTGGTGAAAAACAGGTGAGCTACATGAGTGACATCACTAGTTTTTCGACAAGGGATAAAATGCGCCATTTTTGAAAATCTGTCTACCACCACCATCACTGAGTCATATCCCCGCTGCGTTCTAGGTAGTCCCAAGACAAAGTCAATGCTGACTGAGTCCCATGGCCTACTTGGAACAAGTAGTGGTGTGTAAAGTCTAGTGTTTTGACTATGTCCTTTCGCTAGTTGGCAGAATTTACACTTGTTTACATATCGCTGTACATCTCTGCGCATTCTGGGCCAGTAATATAAGTGTCCAAGCTGCTCCAAAGTTTTGTCTATGCCGAAATGACTGGCTAGACCCCCACTATGTTTCTCCTGTATAATATTTTCCCTCATCGAACAGTCCGGGATACATAACTATCCTCCTCTAAATAATAGCCCCTTGTGCAAGTTGTAGTCCAACCATGGACTCATATTTCTTAGTACAGGATTTTGACAGGCTTCAAAGGCTTCCTTGAAGTCTGTGTTGGTATGGTACAAATCCTTTAAGTGTTCGAATCCCATCACCTATATTGTACTTTCCTATAAAAGCAAAGCTCTTTTGCTCAATGCATCTACCACCTTATTGGCTTTCCCACTGATGTGCTTTAGCACAAAGGTGAAACTCTGCAGATACTCTACCCATTTGGCATGCTTGTGTTTCAATTTGTGCTGTTGCATTACATATTGCAGCGCTGAATTGTCAGAAAATAACACAAACTCACTTCCCAGCAGGTAATGTCTCCAATTCTTTAAAGCTTGGACCACTGCATAAAATTCCTTGTCATATGAGGAATATTTATGCTTGCTCTCATTCAATTTCTCACTAAAGAATGAAACAGGTTTATCTTCCTGACTGAGCACAGCGCCAATGGCTATCCCACTTGCGTCGCATCAAACCTGGAATAGCTTATTAAAATTTGGTAGCTTTAGAATCAGCCTCTCTGTAATCTTCTGCTTTAAGAGATGGAAACTATTCTCTGCTGCCTTGGTCCAACAAAAAGGATCATTGGCCTTTTTGATGGTGTCTAACATCGGTGCCCAGATTTCACTAAAATTTCTTATAAACTTGCAGTAAAAACTTGCCAGCCCATGAAAGCTACATACCTGAAATAGGCTCTTTGGTGAGGGCCAATTGACGATCTCTACGATCTTTTCTGGATCCATCTTCAATTCATTTTCAGCGATTACAAAACCCAAGTAAACTAGTTCATTCTACAGGAAAGTACATTTCTTCAAGTTTATCAGTAGTTTATTCTGTTGTAACTTCTCTAGCACCCTTCGAACATGTTGAAGGTGCTCTTCTTTTGTTCTGTTGAAAATCAAAATATCATCAAGATATACTATCACAAACTTATCGATGAACTCTTTCAACATTTCATTCATCAACCTCATAAAAGTACTAGGAGTGTTACTCAAATTGAATGGCATGACCAGCCACTCAAACAGTCCTTCATTGGTTTTGAAGGTTGTCTTCCACTCGTCTCGTTCTCTGATCCTGATCTAATGATAACCGCTCTTCAGATCAATCTTTGTAAAATAAGTTGCACCACTGAGAAAATCCATCATATCATCCATTCCGGGTAAGGGAAACCTATACCGAATAGTGATTTTATTGATAGCTAGCGAGTTCGTACACATCTGCCATTCTCCGCCCTTCTTAGGTGTGAGTATTGTTGGCACCACACAAGGGCTCAAGCTCTCTCTGATCAGCCCCTTGTCCAGCAATTCTTGCACCTATTTTCGAATATCTTCATTATCTTTTGGGTTCATTCGATATGCTGCTTTATTTGGTAAGCTTGCTCTGGGTATGAAATCGATATGATTGCTAATGCTCCTCTTGGGAGGCAACTTGTCCAGTAGGTCATCAACTACAATGTCCCTGAATTCCTATAACATTTCCTGAATCTCTGTAGGCAGTTTAGACATTTATGTGTGCAGCAACACAATCCTAGTTCTCCTCACGATAGCATAATTCACTTTGTTCTCCTCAATGTGTTTAATAAACTGTTTTCCATCTACTAATAAGGCTTTTATCCCACTCGCTTCTGTTGTGTCCTCCTCTTTGATGGGTACAAGCATATGCTTGACTCCATCTTTAACAAATTTGTAACAATTCGTCTTTCCATCATGTACCACCTTCCCATCATACTGCCGCAGTCTCGCTAGCAGTATGTGGCACACGTCCATTGGCATGATATTGCAAACAACCCTGTCATGGTACTTGCCAATGTGAAATTCGACCTCGCATTGTTCATCAACTAATAACTGGTGGCCTTTTTGCAACCATGACACCTTGTAAGGTGTAGGGTGCTTAAGTCGCCTCAATCCCAGCTTCTCCACCATCTCGGTGGCAACCAAGTTATCTGTACTCCCACTATCTATGATCAATTTACAACACTTACCATGTGATTTGCAAACTTTCCGTAACAGTGCCTTCCGTTGGGTCTGCTCAGTAGTCTCCTTCACTAGCTTCAATAGTACCTTATTTAGAACCAAAACCTCTCCCGTTTCTACCACATTTTCTACCTCCTGGAGTAGTGCCTCAGCTTCTTTCGGCTATGCAACAAATGTTCCCCTCTAGCCAACTTGCTCTGCTTCTGGGAATTCGAAGGATCTGTGCCCCCACTTATGGAACCTATAGCACTGGAAATTAGTTCCCCTTCCTTGGTCATTCCCTCTTCCTCGCTGATATGGCTGACCTCCTCTCGTGCTATCTCCCTTCTCTGCCGTTCTTGAAGTCCTGGAGTTGCTGCCCTTTTCGTTGATACTGGAAGTTCTCCCTCTGTCATAGGACTATCCACGTCCTCTTCCATTTCCCCATCCTCTTCTACTATTCTATTTTCTATTAATCTTTTCTTCAGCGTTTGTAGCACTCTGAAAGGCTTCTTCTATGTTTCACAGAGAGAGAATACTGATAAGGAATTTAGACTTCTGTGATCCATAACATTGTTTAGAGAATTTTCGGCGAAATCACATAAATAATAATTTGTCGACGCGTTTCGAACCAACCAGTGTGGTTCATTGTCAGGACAAGTTGAAGAACCGATCCAGTTTAGCTTGTTAAATAGTCTTGGCAGAGATACCAATGACTATATTGATAACAGCTAAATATGACCTAATGACCCTAGTCAAATAAACAATACCCTTGCTATATTCCTAATTACTATTATTCCTAGAAACACGCTAAATTAGGTACTCAAAATACTCTTACTAGCTAGAAATTCATTAGTTTACTTAACTAAGTATAATAGTTTAATAATAAATGTATATCTAAATACTTATAATGAACCAATCTCGAATAAAATAGTACTATTAGTTCATCTATATATTTATTTAATGAATATTTTAATTCATTT
>APFE030098122.1:0-11899 GCA_000404065.3 Pinus taeda
AGATCAATGGGTTGTAATCCTCTCTTCTAATCTTTATATCAATAAAGCTATTCAAGTTTTCCTCCACATTCTTGTATGTTTGATGATATATGCATTTGTGTGGTCAATATATATGTGGTCCTATATTTTTTATGATTGTAGATATCTATACTTTGAAGGTATTATGCTTCTTTGACTTTACAGGTACTCTTTGAAGTGGAGTAATCAAGGAAGGAGCGGCAAAGATCCGTCAGAGGGGAGAAGGAACAAGCAAGGAACCAAGCGAAAGATTAAGGTTGGTATTCTTTGCCCCTCTCCTATCAACTTCTCATAAAGGAAAATGAAAGTAACTTTAGTTTGTTTGTTTCTAAGATAGACACCTGTCTTAGTGGGACTAGCAGCTCTGCATGGACACTAGATTTCCTGATAACAAAATGGCGACTCCACTGGGGACCGAATAGCTTGTTTGCTTGTCTATATTTGTTTGCCTTATAAATGACGAAGCTTGAAGTCAAGCCAGCTAGCCTTTGAACTGCATTTTCTATGCAAGTGCAAAGTAGATCAATGCTGCTTCAGTCTATCTCTGGGTTTTGTTTATAAACTAAACAATTGATTTGAAAACATCCTAATTGCCCTGGTGGTGGCTCAAGCAGCCTCATTAGATCAGCCCCTGTGATTTGCATTTACTGACTATCATTAGCTTGGCCTAAATCCCTGAACTAAGTTGCAAATTGTGACTAAGAACCAAGTTGAAGTCTTGTCCCTAGACCATCACACCTTCTCCTCTTAGGAATCTGGATGCATTGCATGTCCCGTGTGCAGTAGGTGGGGTGCATCTCTCTTTCCCTGTGTTACAGGTGCGATGATCAGATAAGACTTTTTCTGCTTCCATATTTTGGTTTTTTGTTCACTTTCTTTAGCTTTATTCAGGAGTTTTGCTATATGTCAGTATACCACTGTGGAAACTCCCTTCCTTTGCATGATTCAGCCTCCATTGAAAGAACTGTAAATGTTTTTATGTATTGTTCGCCATTTACGGTTCTCCTTTACAAAGAAGTAGCGTAATCAAACTGTTGTCTTTTGATTTGGAAGTGTTGCAAGTGTCGTTTTCAGTCAAAGAAAAGAGTCCTACTATTCTTGATGGTCGATTACATTGTTACTCTTGTATTTGATTTGAATTAATAGTTTTTCAAGTGTCGAAAGCAGTTTTCAATTCAAAATTTCAAAGTGTCGTCATTATTTTGAAGAGAAAATCGTTAGTATTGTCGCTTGAAATGATTCAGATTTGTACTTAGCATTATTTTTGTCATTCACACATTAAGAAAGCGAAAAAAAAATACATGCATGTGCATTTTCATTTAGACTGCTTGTTGATTTTGAAATAGGACAATGCATCTAGTGTGTGCTCTCTGCTCTATGTTGAAAGAATCCCGCTTCACTTTCCTTAGTAGCTAGGATTTTCATTGCAAAAAGAAGATTAAACGATTGTTTATCATCTTAGATTTCATTTTAGGAATTGTATATCTACATCACGTGGTGAACCTGAAAGGCAAACGTTTTAAGAAAGATCAACTATAAAATAAATTCGATGAACATAAAAACGCTTTGGAACCTAATGCACAACATTTAGAAGTCTAGCTTAGAGATGCATTCCAGCGTCGTAAAGCCTGGTAACTATCACTTTCATCGTAGGTTGGGTGATTCCTCCTCTTTGAGATGACAAGTGCTAGTACGGACTTGTACTCCCACGTACCGTCGAGTATATATTGGGAGACCACAATAGGCTATATCCTTTATCCTTAGGAAGCCGTGTCTGCCACCCTATCAATCACAATGCACTAAGCACAACATTCAGGAAGACTGACTACCGTAACATAAAAAGTATTCTGCAGTTTTTTGATTGGTTTGGTAATCCCTCTGTCTAGATTTCTAGAGTAGTCTCTTTCATTCCTTTTCAGACTCCTTAAAGGAAAAGGTCCATCTGAGCTCTTGTCACTTTAGGCTCATTAAAAATCGAAGGCGACATGAGTCAACCGTCTTTAACTCCAGAAATGAAACTATTCCAGACAAAGTGTACTCATTTAACTGGATCAAAGTCCCCTGGTTTGATTGGAACTTGTGTTCCAACATCCTCAGGGACTCCGGTTAGTCCAACCATCTTTGGTACCCCTGTCTTTACAGAATAAGTTTAGCGGCCACAAGAGGACATTAGAACTGATCCTAGTGTAATGATAAACGCTTCTATTCTTGAACTGGCTCCATCTACAACTGATTCAGAAGGTGTTACCCCTCCAACAACTGTCACTGCAGAGCCTATACCTTCTTCGGCACCAAAAATATTTTACGGACCTGACGGTCTACCTCTCCCACCTGGATTGATTGCTATAGAAGAGATTGTGGAGGATCCTCCATCCAGTACTCCATTGCATTTTGGAGCCGGGATCACCCTATATCCTTCTTTGTCAAAAAATAGTCTCCCTTCATTACAAGTTCCTGTAGAATCTCTAGGAAATATTTTGGATAGACTAGATATGTCTGAACAACCGTCGACATCTAGGACTGTGTCATCTGATGCAGCGGGCAGCAGAACCTCCTGCTGCTACTCCAACAATGTTCACTGGTGTACCATCTGTCCCAATTAGCTCTCAACTACTAGATGGAGTCCATCTAGGGACCATTTCGACAATATGGTCTGTTCTCGTTTGTTCGTCCAGAATAATATCTGGAATCTCTTATGTTGAGTCTCAGCAAATTGATCCTTCACAACAGTATCAATTTGGGTAGTCCGGTCCCCAAAGGCCAATCATCACATTGAGCACTAGATTGCCGCCATATGGGGGGCAGTATGCCCTTTCATTGTTTCCTTTGGAAGAACAACCATATGGGAGTTCGCAACAGAATTCGGGTCATACTGGAATGACATCCAGAGGTTGGGTGCCAATACTGCCTTAGCAACCAAGGGTTGTATATTCAATGCAACCAGTCCATCCTCTGTTGAATATTCCCACTATACCTGCTATGGTGAATGCATCACAAGTACAAGCGCTACCTGTTGTATGTTAACCCCAAATTTCTCAGGTTGCAATATAAAAACCTCTCGTCTCAGTGATTCAATCACAATCTCAGGTTAGTGCCTCCTTATCTGGAGCGATTCAGGCTCAAACAGGTACTATGACTCCTCATCTTGGTCAATCATCTAGTATTGGACAATAGCAAACGGTCCAACAACCATGGATGGTTCAATATCAACAACCACAATTCCAACAATCATATTAAGGACCTGAGCAACAAGTCTTTTTAAGTAATGGGCAACCGCATTTCCAAAGTGGTTATCAACAACCATACTATAATGGTTATGCCCATCAACCTTATCAAAGTTACCAGCATCAAATACATTATGTTGGTATGCAAAGTCCCACTGCTCAAGCGATTCCATCTTATCCAAGGTATGCATTGCCTAAGCTGAATCAACAGTTTCCCTTTGTAGCAACTCTATAATTACCAGATCTAAACTGACGAATGATCCAATTGCTTACGCCCCTTGGTGGCCTATGATTCCTCATAAACTTCCCTCTAATATTCGTAAATTCAATGGAAATCTAGGTGAATATCTGTCGAATCATGTGATGACATTCCATTTGTGGTGTTCATCCAACACCCTGAACGATGATTCAATCAGGCTTCGCCTTTTTCAGCAAACGTTAACAAGTCCGGCAGCTAAATGGTATATAGAATTGCCTAGAGCTTCATTTGATAACTTCAGTGCCCTTGCCACCACCTTTTTAAACCATTTTCAATTACCAATAAGGTATGAAACAGGAACGAAGCTTCTTACCAATTTTAAGCAGACAACAACCACTCACATATCTGATCATATTCATGAGTGGCGATGTCGTCGTCGAATGGTAAAAACATATGTTCCTAATCAACTGCTAGCTGAATGGTTTACTAAGTCATTATTACCTTCTATTACAGAATATGTGGCTAAGGGGGGAGTTGTCACTAAAGAGAAAGTCATTGCTCGTGCGCAATATCTAGACTTGATCTATAATCAGTCTGGCACGCTCTATGACAAAATTCCTGATGCTCCTAGACTAGATTTTTCCGTTCCTCCTCCTCCTAAATCAAACAAAGACTCTCATGTTGGCAATGGTGTGATCTGTACGACAATCACAAAAACCACAAAGGCTACATCTAAGAAAGACCGTACGGTTTCTAGTCAAAATTCAAATGAAGAACCTCTCGCCTCAGAGGTCAATGCCGTGTCGAATGACAAGGGAAAAAATCCAAATAACCATTGCGTACGCATTATCATCAGCTTTTCAGCCTTGGTCGTGTTCTTACCATCACCACCACTCTGTTTTTAGTTGATCATACACCTCCATTTGATTGTTTACCCCTTTTCAGGAACAGCTACGACGAGTGATTCTGTTAGCCATATTCTTTACACTGCCATGATTGAAAAGTTCCAAACCTTACCTGGAACTAGCTGCTACCCAAAACTTTCACTCGTTCCTCAAAAAACAAGTCTCCTTTAAGCTCTTTTCATCTGACTCGTAAAATATGAAAATATTGCCAAGCAATTGGCCTCTCCATCTTGTTAAAGCCATCAGAAGTGTTATCCCTCCTCTAGATTTTAATCTTTTTGGAACTGAGGGATTATTACACAAAAAGATCAAGCACTTGTCTTGTTCGTCTTGTTAAAACTATCGAAAATTCATCCCTTTCGTATTATTTTATACTTTTTCGGACTTAAGGGATTATATGACGAAAAAGGATTACTAGAGTTTCCTTTCTGTCTCTTTTCAGATTCTCTAAATTGAAAAAGGACCAAGTTGTCTTTGTCATTAAACTCATTAAATCCAATAGCGACAAACTTGTCCATGCAGACAAGAATGAGTTTCACTGTCGCTAGGCTCATTAAAATATAGCGACAGGTTTGCCCGAAGGGAAAACTATAGAACAAGCATATGTTATCCTCCTCAAGCTTGACAAAATAAAGAGGTACTAGTCAGCAATGATTGGGGAAAAATTGGGAAGAAAACTTGAAGAAAATTTATTGGTAGCAAGTCGCTCTTGAACATGACACTTTCACTCCATCACCATGATTGAGTCGGGTTGGGTTATTCCGTTCACCGGTCATATTACCATTGGTCCACCGTACAATCCATTTTTGGGGTTAATGCTACCAATTCATTTCAGTGTCACCAATATATTCAAGAGAAGTCGCTCAAAGAATTCACCAACCCAGCCTGTGTCTCATCCGTTGCAATACCTTCACCCTTCATTCTTTCATGATCGCCACCCTGAACCCTGTATCATCAGATTGTTTTCACCTCCACAAAATCATTTGCTTCGTTCCGTGTCATAGATGTGGGATTCATTAAGGCCCTCCCACGGCAGGTCACTTCTTGTTGACGTCAGCTTCTTATCCAAGAAGTCGACCTAGGAACAACCCTTTCAGTACTTTGAAGCTTGCATGCCTCAATGGCAAGTTTCTCACTTCTGGCGATAGGTTTACATCAATGGCCTTTGACTGAATAATTTTGCGTGGTGCTCGATGCCAAGTCCCATTTTCACACCACATGAATTGTACTGTCGTACGTTGAGGGTCATTATCATTATCGATGATTCCTCTCACGCCTGTTAACAACTTACATCATTGGCTGGTAATCAGGCGATGTCTTTCCATGTTTGACTCCAGAACATCTTTTCACATGGATCGACTTGTACTTTGGGCGAAGATTGAATGATTGTGAGGACCTCGGATCTAGTTTCATCCATTTGGGCTGCGATATATTTTGGAAAATAAAGACATCAAATGTACATCATTGATGCACAGATAATCATCCAAGCCAAAGGATGATGGCTCTATCAGAATCATCAGTCTGCCACATAGACGGGTGTCTGTCCTATGTACATGAGAATGAATTTATAAAGCTAAGCATGGGAATGCCCGCCTCAGCTAGATCATGAAAATATTATGAAGATAATGTATTGTATTGTATCTTATTACAGGTCACCTTCCAGTTCGAAAAACCTTGGATCCTCATAATAAAGCATTTCACCCAACATCAAAAGATTTACGACCTCATGCTTTAGGGGGCAACTGTTATAGACATATTTGGGCACTACAACCCAAATCTTATATGTCCATAAACCAAGGGCTTCTAAGTCCCTAAAAGTGTTGTTTCATACCCTAAAGGAGCAAGGTCAGCTGATTACATCATCTCCCAGAAGTTCTCCATGAAAAACTACTCATAATTGGTCAAAACTGGATCATCTCACTTGCTCCATGGTCAGGGTGCGATGCATCGCATCTACTACACACGGGAGGTGTGATGCATACAGAAAATTCCTTCTATAGGGCGTGATGAGCAAGAATAGACAAATGGCAGAGACAGTTTTCTAGTTGGATGATTAAGGAATCTTTTAGAAACTTCTCATATGACACTTGCCTATCAAAATTCGCCCAAGGATGAGAAGGAGATCAATGAAATCTCCAAGTGGAACCAAGAACTATCAGTGGAATGACACTAATCAAAAACCCAGAGCTGACTCACACCTCCGCAAATATCTATATATGGATCCCTCATCCGAGAGATCCATAGGTTAGAGGCCGGAATTTTGCATCTTGTAAGGAAGTGTTGTTGGTTTCCTGGTGGAAGATCATAGTGTTGGGTGATCTAAGCTTTTAATGAGGTGAAGAAGGGCTTTCATGCTGGGAGGATGAAACTGGGTCAGATCAATGGGTTGTAGTCCTCTCTTCTAATCTTTATATCAATAAATCTATTCAAGTTTTCCTCCACATTCTTGTATGTTTGATGATATATGCATTTGTGTGGTCAATATATATCTGGACCTATATTTTTTATGATTGTAGATCTCTGTACTTTGAAGGTATTATGCTGCTTTGACTTTATAGGTACTCTTCGAAGTGGAGTAATCAAGGAAGGAGTGGCAAAGATCCATCAGAGGGGAGAAGGAACAAGCAAGGAACCAAGCGAAATATTGAGGTTGGTATTCTTTGTCCCTCTCCTATCTACTTCTCATAAAGGAAAACAAAAGTAACTTTAGTTTGTTTGTTTCTAAGATAGCTACCCGTCTTAGTGGGACTAGTAGCTCTGCATGGACACTAGATTTCCCAATAACACAAAGGAAATAAAATGTTGATTTTAGAGACATAACATTCATTGATCATTCAGCAAGCAAAAACAGAAGGAAATTTTGGAAGAAAACCTAATCCAAAGGTGGAAATTTGACCTAAGGTGGATCAGTGCAGGTCTAAATTGAAGACAGTGTGCTGAAATGCAGTGTCACTAAGCCAAGGGTGCACTGATTAGTGCACTGTCTCTAAGCCAAGGGTGCACTCATCAACGCACTGTCTTTAAGCCAAGGGTGCACTAATTCTAGCACATTCCTAAAGTAGGCATTCTAGTGCAAATTTTGACCAAAAAGCTTCAAAAAGGTTGAAATAAGATCAATGAAGGCAAGAAAGGTCTACTAGGGTGTCTTAGGATGTGGATAAACCACCTGAACAATGATCACTCCCCAGTGGAGTCACCAATTTGTTATGAGGAATTTCGTATCTATGGAGAAATACTAATTCCCTAGGTAGGTAGCTATACCTAGAACAACAAATTTAAAGCACTTATCCTTTTTCTATAGACGATAAATAAGACAAAGGGAATCAAAGGACCTAATTTTTCTTTTGCTTTCCTTTTGTCTCCTTTGTATGACTCACGTCGCTCCTTCTTGAACTTAACTCGCTCAAAAAGTACCTAGAAGCATAAACAGAATACAGAGAACCAATTAAAGAAAAAGATCTATTGAATACAAGTAAACAGAATCAGATACATTTACACATATAAAATTCATATATCAAGATAAGCATATGGAAAAAGGTGTAAACAAATTTATTAAGTAGAAGGAAGAATTACAACCATGGAAGTCTAATCCATTGTCACTCTTCTAGCTTGGGTTCCAACCAACATCACATCAATAACATAGCACTCCGGCAACATAACAAGACTTGCTTATACTCTCAATTCTCACACCAATAGTATCTCCTTACAAATTCTCAAAGTCCAGCCCCTAATCACTTAGATGAGTGCTCAATTTATAGGCAAATGGAGGAGGTTTTGTCACAAATGAGGGTATTGAATGGCCTTCCATACTTAGAATTAGTTTCCATGGAGGAAGGGATAAGAGGATAGGAGGTTACTTAACTCATTCCTCATCCATTTTCGATCTCATAGGAGGTGATAAGTGTGGGAATCTTCTAAATGACTCCATAGCATAAGAATATTCCTAGAACCCTATGTGAATTTTGCTCAATCTTGCCTAGCGCATGTCAAAGTGGGCATAGGTTCTCTAGTGAGCACCCTAACATGGGCCTACGTACACTAAAGTGCACTTATCCTTGTCCAAGGTTGCGCTGGTCCCTCAAGGAGGCAATTCTGGAGGGTTTCAGGCCAAGCAACTCTTCGGGAAGGAGGCATTCAAAGAGGTGACTTGTCTAGGGCATGTAGCAACTAAGTTAGTGCTTTATGAGCCCTAATGATATTGATCTAAATGATGGGAGTGATGTGCCCAAATGGATCTATAACGTGGTCACTCCCTTTCCCATAGCATGAGAGTGACTGAGCCTTAAATTCTTCAAAACGGAAGTGGGACCTAGGGACAACCTATGTGAGTGGCTAACTTTTCTCTTGAGGGTTTTGTTGATGGTGCTGGATGGTTGTATGTAATTTTCTATTTATTCCACTTCCTTAATGTCACCTAGGAGGTAAAACCTAATCATAGTAGCCTCTCGTCTCATTTTTACCCCAGTTGGCATGCTAACCTGGGTGAATGTGGGAGGAGGGTGTTACACCTGGAGAGTAGATGTTGAGGTAAAAACCCAATTAAAATGACAAATAATCCCATATTGTTCATAATATGAAGCTAAGAGTTCAACTAAACCATTCTTTACCTCATAAGAAGGGACTTTTATTGCCTTCTCCACCACAAATTTTGGTCGAGAGAGATTTTTGGGTTTGAGGTGGAGGTCCTTGATTGACATCCTTAAAGGATTTGGGTTGGAGTGAGGAGGAAATACCCTGACCTTTGACTCCACCTCTTTTTCTTGATACCATAGAAATTGTGGCATCCTTGACTATGTCGTACTCCCTTAAATATTTATTATCCTTGGGTAAGATATTGTATCCTCACTTTGATTTAGGATACGAGATATGTAGCTTTAACCGACATACAAAGGGAACTTCATGAGATGAGTTTCAGAAATATTGTAAGAGTGGCTAGATTTGGCATAGAAGCATCATCTTGAGAGCAGAAATAGCCCTGTAGAGTGAGGCTCCTTAAGATATGAGAATGCCTCATGCCAAGCCTTTGAGCAGAAATGTTTGAACCCAATTTCTAAAAGCCTAGGTGTCCTCTAGAGAGGTTCTTCAAAAGACCCTAAAAATTTAGAAGAAATGGATCATTGAATATAACTTGGGAGAGGGATAAATCTGAGCGCACAGATCCTTTATTCTAATTTGCGTTAAAACTATCAAAAAGTCATCCCTTTCGTATTATTTTACATTTTTTTGGACTTAATGGATTACATGATGAAAAAGGGATACTGGAATTTCCTTTCCATCCTTTTTCAGACTCTCTAAAAATAAAAAGGATTGAGTTATCTTTGTTGTTAAACTCGTTAAAACAATAGGGACAAACTTGTCCGTGTAGGCAAGAGTGAGTTCCACTGTCGCTAAGCTCATTAAAATATAGTGACGAGTTTGGCCCGAAGGGAAAATTATAGAACAAGCATATGTTATGCTCCTCAAGCTTGACAAAAATAAAGAGGTACTAATCAGAAATGACTAAGGCAAAATTGGGAAGAAAACTTGAAGAAACTTTATTGGTAGCAAGTCGCTCTTGAACATGACACTTTCACTCCATCACCATGATTGATTCGGGTTGGGTTATTCCGTTCATCGGTCATATTACCATTGGTCCACCGTACCATCCATTTTTGGGGTTAATGCTACCAATCCATTTCAATGTCACCAATACGTTCAAGAGAAGTCGCTCACAGAATTTACTGACCCAGATTGTGTCTCATCCACTGCAATACCTTCACACTTCATTCTTTCATGAACTCCACCCTGAACCCTGTATCATCATATCATTTTCACCTCCACAAAATCATTTGTTCCGTTCTGCATCATAGATGTGGGATTCATTAAGGCCCTCCTATGATAGGTCACTTCTTGTTGACATTAGCTCATTATCCAAGAAGTTGACTTAGGAACAACCCTTTTAGTACTTTGAAGCTTGCATGCCTCAATGAAAAGTTTCTCATTTTTGGTGGCAGGTTTACATCAATGGCCTTCGACCGAAAGATTTTGCGTGGTGTTCAACATCGACTCATGTATTCACACCACGTGAATTGTACTGCAGTACCTTGAGGGTCATTATCATTATCGTGATTACTCTTGCACCTGTTAATAGCTTACATCATTGGCTGGTAATCAGGCGATGTATTTCCATGTTGGACGCCAGAACATCTTTTCACATGGATCGACTTGTACTTTGGGCGAAGATTGAATGAGTTTCAAAGACCCCGGATCTAGTTTCATCCATCTTGATTGCAATATATTCAAGAAAATAAAGTCATCAAATGTACATCATTGCTGCATAGATAATCATCGAAGCCAAAGGATGATGGCTCTACCAGAATCATCAGTTTTCCACACAAACGGTTGTTTGTCCTATGTAAATGAAAATGAATTTATAAAGCTGAGCATGGGAATGCCCGCCTCAGCTAGATCATGAAAATATTATGAAGATAATGTATTGTATTGTATCTTATTACATCAAAAGGATTTACGAACTCATGCTTTAGGGGGCAACTGTTATAGACATATTTGGGCACTACAACCCCAATCACATATGTCCATAAACCAAGGGCTTCTAAGTCCCTAAAGGTGTTGTTTCATACCCTAAAGGAGCAAGGTCAGTTGATTACATCATCTCCCAAAAGTTCTCCCTGAAAAACTACTCAGAACTGGTCAAAACTGAACCATACAAATTGCTCAGTGCTAAGGGTGCTATGCATCTCACCTACCACATGCAAAAGGTGTGAAGCATACTGAAAAACCCTTTTGTGGGGTGTGATGAGCGAGAGCAGACAAATGGCAAAAGTAGTTGGCTAGGTGGAAACCCAGAGAATCTTCTAGAAACTGCCCATTTGACACTTGTCTCTCTGAATTCACCCAGGGACAAGTAAGAGATCATGAATCTCCAAGTGGAACCAAGAACTATCAGAGAGAGGACACCAATCAAAATCCAAGAAGCTAACTCACCCACCTGCAAGCATCTATATATGGATCCCTCACCCCAGAGATCCAGAGGCTGGAATCTTGTATTTTGTAAGGAAGTGTTGTTTGTTTCTTTGTGCAACATTGTTGGGTGATCTAAGCTTTTCATGAGGTGAAGAATGGTTTTCATGCTAGGAGGATGACATTGGGTCAGATCAATGGGTAGTAGTCCTCTCTTCTAATCTTTATATCAATAAATCTATTCAAGTTTTCCTCCAAATTCTTGTATGTTTGATGATATATGCATTTGTGTGGTCAATATATATCTGGACCTATATTTTTTATGATTGTATATCTCTGTACTTTGAAGGTATTATGCTGCTTTGACTTTACAGGTACTCTTTGAAGTGGAGTAATCAAGGAAGGAGTGGAAAAGATCCATCAGAGGAGAGAAGGAACAAGCAAGGAACCAAGCGAAATATTGAGGTTGGTATTCTTTGTCCCTCTCCTATCTACTTCTCATAAAGGAAAACGAAAGTAACTTTAGTTTGTTTGTTTCTAAGATAGCTACCCGTCTTAGTGGGACTAGTAGCTCTGCATGGACACTAGATTTC
>APFE030098122.1:12520-48617 GCA_000404065.3 Pinus taeda
ATATGGAAAACATTTGCAGAAAGCAAAGGTATATATAATATTACAAGGCTTAACCTTAGTCATTCAAAATTATGACTCTTCTTGGTATAGGAACCTAACATCTAGGATAGCAACTAGTTCCGGTGATGTTGGAACTTCTCAGAGCATGTTGAATTCTGTGAAGAGGCTGGCTAATAAGAACACTCATTGCAACTTTTCCTCAAAAAGGGTAAAACAACCAAGTGGAAGCGTATGATTGGCCAAGCAGATAGTGACGATGGAAGGAGGAAAACCAAGGCTCTTCTGATAAAAGAGGCTAGTAGAATGGCAATAATGAGGGCTAAAATGGAGATGGGTTCATGTTTACACAAGCTTGAAATGAAAAACTATGCTTGGATTCAGTTTCATTTTTACACAAGCTTTAACCGAAAAACTATGCTTGAAATTGGTTTACATTCCCCTAGCATGATGACTCAATTCTAGGTGCATGCCCCCCAAGCTTCATTGCATTCACCTAAATAGACTACTCATGGCTGTCAAGTGGATGGAATGAAGGTTCATTTAAGAAATAAAGTGAAAGACTCGACTAGGATTTTAGGAGATCTAATCAAAGACTCGAATTAGAACTTTGCTCCAAGGGACCTTGTTTCATTTTTTAATGAGCTTGACACAAGACAAGGAACTCTACTCAGATTCCTTGTTTCATTTTTTAACGAGCTTGACACAAGACAAGGAATTATGGTCTAGGACTTGTTTTATTTTTTATGAGGTTGACATAGTAAAAGAACTGTCCTCATATTCCTTGTTTCATTCTTTAACGAGCTTGACACAAGACAAGGAACTATGCTCATACCCTTTGTTTCATTTTTAACGAGGTTGATACAAGACCAGGAACTATCCTCATATTCCTTGTTCATGACCCATAATAGGTCATGACTTCCAAGAGGTTCTCATCAAATGGGAGAACAATGCTCTGGAAGGGATTCGTAGCAAGGAATTCAGTAGAGAGATCTGGTTCCAATGCCTCCAATACATAATGTACAATATCATGGAATTGATCATCTGTTGATGTATGCATGGAACGGGTTGCCACATAATTGACCCTTGGTGGGGAAGATACCATTGGGACAAAAGGACCATTTAGGGAAGATGGTTGATTGGAAGCCATATTTGGACCAGGAAATGAAAGCTGGTCAATGGTGACAATTCTACTTCATGCGGGAAATACATCACACGAAAGAGTGTTGAAACAATAGCTCCCATGTCATAAACATATTCGCACCCAAGAAGTAAATTGTAATCTAAAGGGCCTAGGACTACCATCACATTGAGATAAACAATTTTTCCTCCCAAAGTAATAAGCAACTAAGGAAGGATCCCTAATGGTTGACTGGTTCCTCTATTAAAAGCCAATAGATTTTGGGTAACAGGCATAAGTGGTAGCAAACTGAGTGCTTTCCAAGTAGTGGAAGAAAGGATACTCACTGATGCACCTTCATCAATAATAGTGCCAAGTACGACCATATTACAAACCTATACTATGATCTGGAAAGTCACATAAGAAGGAAGACGACATCTCGCTAGCCGATTCCAATCAAAGGAAGTGACCAGACTACATGGAGGGGGTACCATAGAAATAGGAGATTAACCCCTTTAGTTACGAGAGTGGGAGGATTTTCCTCCTATCTTGATGGAATAGGAGGATTTCCCCCATGCTCATTGGAATCTGAAGAAATGAAAAGAACCTGAGTGGTATCATACTCACTCTCTACAGGAAAGATATGATTAACTGAAGGTGAAATCGGGTCAACTGTTTCCTCGACCTATACTTGGTCAGGGATAGACTCATGGGATTCACATTCAGAGAGAGTGAGTTTAATTGATGGTTGATTTGGGTTAGTCACTTTATCAACTAGTGAAGGATTAAGGGAGAGTCTCCTATAACCAGATAGAAGTCATTGTGGAGAAGAAGGACAGTTATCCAACACTGTTTTGGCTTCATCCAGATAGGGACAAAGGTGAATGGGATGATTCCCTTCACATAACCTATAGGGAAACTTAACTTTAGCCTTCTTTCCATGAACTTTACTACCACTAGTTGATGGTGTGTCACCAGCATGATCTCCAGAAGTTGATGACACAAGATGATGTGAACGAGAAGACCGTTCTTCTAAGATCTAAGGAATATCAGGACAATTTCAAAGAAGATTCTCTCCCCTACGAAATTTGCATGGATATCAAACTTTGTGAGGCTTATTGGAGGGTTTCTCATCAGAAGTTGTATTCAAATCAATGGTTGCTTCGTTTCCCCCCGCTAAATTTTCTTCTTCTTCTTCTTAGCCACCTAGTTACTACCAATACTTTCACCAGGTGAAGAGGAAGAAACAACTGAGGAAGAAGGCAAAGGGCCAAATTTAGGATCAACCGGAGGTTGATTTTGTCCTATTGGAGGAGTACCTGATTGCGGAGAAATCACGACATTTTGAACCAAGGAGGTTGAAAACACCCATATTGGAAAGCAAATGGTAAATCCCAGAAGGGACAATGTAGCCATATAAAGAGCACCAATATTTGCGAAAGGAGGAAAAGGACTAGGATTCCCATCAAAAGGAATTCCTTGATTGGTGGACTCCAGAGTTGTTTCCATATGTCTCAACCTAAGATCAACTAAGGAGTGAGCATGGAGGATGTTATCCATGGTTAATTAAATTTATTTTAATCAAAATAACAAACAAACAAAAAAATAATGATGATTTAGGCAAAAGGATTACCAAGTAACTGTGAATTGCATAATACCTCCCAGTGAACCGAGAAGTGCGGGCAAGCAATCTCCCCGAATGTTGTGTTCGGTGTATCAAAGTGTACAAGATGGCCGACTCGGTTACCTAAGGATGAAAAGCAACCTAGTGTTGTCCTCCCATATATACCCAAAATTATGTGGATGCCCAATCCATATTAGCATTGTCTAACCTGAAACCGCATAGTGAGAGCATTCCCATATACTTTACGTACTGTAACACCGCTCTATATATCCGAAGGTACGTGCTATGATATACTCACGTACGTGGAATGAGGTATCACACTCAGGATGTATCGCAGACAAGTTAGTGGCAACTACTATGTTTTATGATGTTGGAACATGTCTCTAGCCTAGAAACTCTAAACGTTATGTGTTAAGTTACAATGCTCCTTTAGGTTAATTCAAATGAATTTTAAGTTGATCTTCTTTAAATTTTCCTTTCGAGGTTCCCCACATGATGTATGTTTGCAATTCTTAGAATGAAACTATTATGATAAACATTCTTTTCATTCAATTTGAACAATGAAAACCTTAGCTAGAAAGGGATAGAGTAATCAGAACTTTGACAAAGAGCAAAGAGCACATCTAATGCAATTTCCCTAACTATTCCTATCAAGCATTCACAAACTACAATATGCACAATGCAAGTTTTTCTTTTCAATTCCCTTAATGTTGAAATGAACAAAAGGAAACTAATGCACATACAATCAATCAATATTTTTGCAAGAACGACGACTTTATGAGAGTTCATTTTCGAAAGAAATGAAGACTTTTACGACACTATCTTTTGAACAAAGATTAATCAACTATAATCTAACTTTGACAAATGAATCGATAATGACAAAGAAATAATTTAAGAAACATTAATCAATCAAAGCTAAAGTAGGGCTATCAAAGTGTTATAGACATATTTGGGCACTACAACCCCAATCTTATATGTCCATAAACCAAGGGCTTCTAAGTCCCTAAAAGTGTTGTTTCATACCCTAAAGGAGAAAGGTCAGCTAATTACGTCATCTCCCAGAAGTTCTCCATGAAAAACTACTCAGAACTGGTCAAAACTGGATCATCTCACTTGCCCCATGGTTAGGGTGTGATTCATAGCACCTACTACACACGAGAGTTGCGATGCATACTGAAAAGTCCTTCTATAGGGTGCGATGAGCGAGAATAGACAAATGGCAGAGATAGTTTGCTAGGTGGATGATTAAGGAATCTTCTAGAAACTTCTCATATGACACTTACCTCTCAAAATTCGCGTAGGGGTGAGTAAGAGATCAATGAAATCTCCAAGTGGAACCAAGAACTATCAGTGGAATGACACTAATCAAAAACCCAGAGTTGACTCACACCTCTGCAAATATCTATATATGGATCCCTCATCCCAGAGATCCAGAGGTTAGAGGTTGGAATTTTGCATCTTTTAAGGAAGTGTTGTTGGTTTCCTGGTGGAACATCATAGTGTTGGGTGATCTAAGCTTTTCATGAGGTGAAGAAGGGCTTTCATGCTGGGAGGATGACACTGGGTCAGATCAATGGGTTGTAGTCCTCTCTTCTAATCTTTATATCAATAAATCTATTCAAGTTTTCCTCCAAATTCTTGTATGTTTGATGATATATGCATTTGTGTGGTCAATATATATCTGGACCTATATTTTTTATGATTGTATATCTCTGTACTTTGAAGGTATTATGCTGCTTTGACTTTACAGGTACTCTTTGAAGTGGAGTAATCAAGGAAGGAGTGGAAAAGATCCATCAGAGGAGAGAAGGAACAAGCAAGGAACCAAGCGAAATATTGAGGTTGGTATTCTTTGTCCCTCTCCTATCTACTTCTCATAAAGGAAAACGAAAGTAACTTTAGTTTGTTTGTTTCTAAGATAGCTACCCGTCTTAGTGGGACTAGTAGCTCTGCATGGACACTAGATTTCCCGATAACACAAAGGAAATAAAATGTTGATTTTAGAGACATAACATTCATTGATCATTCAGCAAGCAAAAACAGAAGGAAATTTTGGAAGAAAACCTAATTCAAAGGTGGAAATTTGACCTAAGGTAGATAAGTGCAGGTCTAAATTGAAGACAGTGTGCTGAAATGTCGTGTCTCTAAGCCAAGGGTGCATTGATTAGTGCACTGTCTCTAAGCCAAGGGTGCACTCATCAAAGCACTGCCTTTAAGCCAACGGCGCACTAATTCTAGCACATTCCTAAAGTAGGCATTCTAGTGCAAATTTTGACCAAAAAGCTTCAAAAAGGTTGAAATAAGATCAATGAAGGAAAGAAATGTCTACTAGGGTGTCTTAGGATGTGGATAAACCACCTGAACGATGATCATTCCCCAGTGGAGTCACCAATTTGTTATAAGGAATTTCGTATCTATGGATAAATACTAATTCCCTAGGTAGGTAGCTATACCTAGAACAACAAATTTAAAGCACTTATCCTTTTTCTATAGACGATAAATAAGACAAAGGGAATCAAAGGACCTACTTTTTATTTTTCTTTCCTTTTGTCTCCTTTGTATGACTCAGGTCGCTCCTTCTTGAACTTAACTTGCTCAAAAAGTACCTACAAGCATAAACAGAATACAGAGAACCAATCAAAGAAAAATATCTATCGAATACAAGTAAACGGAATCAAATACATTTACACATATAAAAATCATATATCAAGATAAGCATATGGAAAAAGGTGTAAACAAATTTATTGAGTAGAAGGAAGAATTACAACCATGGAAGTCTAATCCATTGTCACTCTTCTAGCTTGGGTTCCAACCAACATCACATCAATAGCATAGCACTCCTGCAACATAGCAAGACTTGCTTATACTCTCAATTCTCACACCAATAGTATCTCCTTACAAATTCTCAAAGTCCAGCCCCTAATCACTTAGATGAGTGCTCAATTTATAGGCAAATGGAGGAGGTTTTGTCACAAATGAGGGTATTGAATGGCCTTCCATACTTATAATTAGTTTCCATGGAGGAAGGGATAAGAGGATAGGAGGTTACTTAACTCATTCCTCATCCATTTTCGAGCTCATAGGAGGTGATAAGTGTGGGAATCTACTAAATGACTCCATAGCATAAGAATATTCCTAGAACCCTATGTGAATTTCGCTCAATCTTGCCTAGCGCATGTCAAAGTGGGCCTAGGTTCTCTACTAAGCACCCTAACATGGGCCTACGTACACTAAAGTGCACTTACCCTTGTCCAAGGTTGCGCTGGTCCCTCAAGGAGGCAATTCTGGAGGGTTTCAGGCCAAAAAACTCTCTGGGAAGGAGGCATTCAAAGAGGTGACTTGTATGGGGCATGTAGCAACTAAGTTATTGCTTGATGAGCCCTAATGATATTGATCTAAATGATGGGAGTGATGTTCCCAAATGGATCTATAACGTGGTCTCTCCCTTTCCCATAGCATGAGAGTGACCGAGCCTTAAATTGTTCAAAACGGAAGTGGGACCTAGGGACAACCAGTGTGAGTGGCTGACTTTTCTCTTGAGGGTTTTGTTGATGGTGTTGGATGGTTGTATGTAATTTTCTATTGATTCCACTTCCCTAATGTCACATAGGAGGTCAAACCTAATCATAGTAGCCTCTCGTCTCATGTTTACCCCAGTTGGCATGCTAACCTGGGTGAATGTGGGAGGAGGGTGTTACACCTGGAGTGTAGATGTTGAGGTAAAAAACTAATTAAAATGACAAATAATCCCATATTGTTCATAATATGAAGCCAAGAGTTCAACTAAACCATTCTTTACCTCATAAGAAGGGACTTTTGTTGCCTTCTCCACCACAAATGTTGGTCGAGAGAGATTTTTGGGTTTGAGTTGGAGGTCCTTGATTGACATCCTTAAAGGATTTGGGTTGGAGTGAGGAGGAAATACCCTGACCTTTGACTCCACCTATTTTTCTTGATAACATAGAAATTGTAGCATCCTTGACTATGTCGTACTCCCTTAAATATTTATGATCCTTGGGTAAGATATTGTATCCTCACTTTGATTTAGGATACAAGATATGTAGCTTTAACCGACATACAAAGGGAACTTCATGAGATGAGTTTCAGAAATATTGTAAGAGTGGCTAGATTTGGCATAGAAGCATCATCTTGAGAGCGGAAATAGCCCTATAGAGTGAGGATCCCTAAGATATGAGAATGCCTCATGCCAAGCCTTTGAGCAGAAATGTTTGAACCCAATTTCTAAAAGCCTAGGTGTCCTCTAGAAAGGTTCTTCAGAAGACCCTAAAAATTCAGAAGAAATGGATCACTGAATATAGCTTGGGAGAGGGATAAATCGGAGCGCACAGATCCTTTATTCTATGTTGCCATGGTTCCAGTGAGGTAGTATTGCTAAAAGATCCAATTGGTCATCCCACCATTACTAGGATTTCCTTTGCAAAACACCAGCATGTTCTTTATTCCCACCTTTTTGGGTGACATGCTTATTGACATACTAATAATGGGTATGTCTATTCCTATGGATTTTGAGTAGCTAGACTTGGTGGCTTTATTTGGCCACACTCAATTGGGATATTCTTGATCTCTCATACTGAAGAAATACCATTCTCTCTCTGAAACAAGCCTTCATGAGAAAATCCTAAGGTTCATTGTCGTATGGATCAATAATTGTAATAATTGAGGTGAGGAAAGGGGAGGAGGATACCTTCTTTTTCGGGTAATGGGTGATGGGTTTCTCATCGATGAGATGAAATTAGAAGCCTACAAGAAAATTTGGTAACATCTTCTTGTTATAGATTTACAAAGGAAAGAAATGAAACATATATTTAAACCAAAACATAGAGATACAATGAAACTGAACTTTAATTAATAAATAGAAAATGATGGAAATTGTTTACATGCAAAATAAAATCTAACTAGCTCATGCAGTAGTAGCTTATCTCTAAGAATAGATGTGACAATTACATGCCTTTTGAACTATGCTACAATGAGGCTTTGAGTATGTTTTATCGTGAAAAAATATTGAGAAACCTTAAAATCCCAATATCCTAACCCTAGGAGATAAAGTGCCAAATGCTTATGGGTCTTGATTGGGTTAGTTGGAACATCAACTTCACAAGGTCATAACTTTGGCATATGATCTCCATTTGGAACACACAATAGGGACAGAAAGTTGTATACTAGGGAAAAAAAATTGACTACAAATTCGATTTTTTGTCTCACATTTTCCCATTTCCCCAAAAAACATCTATTAGGGCCCCAAAATGACTCTAGAAGTTCATGATCTGAAAAATTTCCAAAAAATAGAAAATTACTAAAATAGGAATGTGTGTTGAAAAATTGTAAATTGATAGGAAAAATGCTAGGGGTCCAAGTGGAATAGGTGGGTGTTCACGAACATCCAACTGGATCATTTGTCCCTCCTTAGGAAGAAATGGTCCCCATTGCATTGAGTGTCTCCATGAGATGGGAAATTTCTGTTGAACTTGGTCCCTGATGAGCCACTTACCTTGGTGCAGGAGATGGACAACTTTGATAACCCGATACAACTATATCCTCTATTGGAGATTTATTTTAATGTGGGTTTCCATGATCTATTTAGTTGTGACTTGTTCAACGCAATCTGGGTTGATCTATTTTAGTGTCATTTGCTCAACAATTTAGGATGTTTCCAACATTGGTGGGAAGTATGGTTGAAGGTGATCCACATTAAATACTTGGTGCAAGGCAAGGAATGGTGGGATACTTAACTCAAAATCATTATCACCCACAACACTCACGATGGTGTAAGGCTCGTATCGGAGTGGTTGAAGCTTCTAATGGGCTCATGGAAGGTGTTCCTTCTAAAAATACAACCAAACTTTGTCGCTCAATTGAAAATTATGTGGCACGCAATGGTGATCATGAAATTGTTTGTACTTAGTATTAGATTTATCCAAAATATCATGAACCTACTGGAAAATGTGATGAACGATTTAATAAACTTGACAACTTTATCAAATTTGGATTGAACATGTGCATATTGTACCTATGTTGTAGCAAGAGGCATTGCAACATCAATGGGACACAATGGTTGAAATCCTAGGCCCACATGAAAGGGGTTATGCCCATTTGAGCTATGGAGAGATTTGTTTTAGTTTTGTTGAGCATAGGAGAGGATCTCATCCCATGAGTGTCGATTCTTATAGTTTTACATGTGTAGCGTGTGTGCTCTCATCTTATTGATGACCTCTGTTTGGCCATCAGTCTAGGGGTCGAAGGAAGTCCACTCAGTGAGCTTGGTATCCAACAATGACTAGAGACTTGAAAAAAATGTGATTAGGAACCTACTATTCTGATATGATATGATGGTCTGTGGGATCCCAAAATGTACCCACACTTGTTCAAAGAAAAGCCTCGCAGTGGCCTTTACTGCGATACTTTTCTTACAAGAAGCCAACATGGCCATCTTAGAAAATCTATAAATGACCACAAATATACAATAGTTACCATTCTTTATAGAAGGAAGGATAGACTTATAATCCATGGAGATGGATTTCGAAGGATTATTATGAGTAGGCAATGAGGTGTACATGCCTTGCTTCTTAATGGTTATCTTGGCTATGGCGCAGGTAGTGCAAGATATGATATATTTGCAAACATTTTATCAGAATTTCAACTAATAAAAATACTTCTATATTTTTGCCATTGTCTTCTCCATGCCAAAGTGCCCTACTACTTGACCATAATGCACCTCCCAAATTAGGTTGCAACGCTCACTTGAAGGAACACAACAGTGCCCTAGGTAGCACAACAGTCCATCCTAGAGGTGGAAGTTTGGAACTTTCTTTCCTTCCATAAGGATTTAATATGTGGTGGAAAATTCTAGATCATTTTTCTATACTTTGGCCATCCAGAAGTCTCATTCCCACAAGAATTGAGAACAATTTTCAATGCCACAACAAATGGTAATCTATAATATGATTGGTGCTACCCTTGTATTTAGTGTTAAAATGGAATTTTTGTAGATATGTGGACCATTTATAATGGATATCGTTTTATAAATTTCCCTATGTCTACATAAATTGAAGAGGTTAGTGATTTGTGTGGATGATTGTATCCTTCCCCATAATGTAATGTTTCCACTGTTGGTATACCTTCACGATGGAATACATATCCTTATCATAGGTCAGGTACCTCCAAATAGAATGAGAGATTGTCTCACTATGATAGGCCAAGATATTCCTTTACGAAGTGAGGACTGTGCCAATAGCATATAATTAGAAGCATCTATCTTAGTCTCAAATGGTTGTTGCAAGTATGGAATTGTGAGGACTTGTGCAGAGCAAAGATGGTGTTTCAGCTCAATGAGTTCCTTTTATTATGACCCGTACCAAAAGAACCTTTCTTTCACTCCACCCTTGGTAAATTGACTTAAGGGCCAAGTGATATGAGAGAATCCAAACATGAACCTGTGGTCTAAATTAGCAAGGTCCAAGAAGCTACGAAGATCAATGAAACTTTTTGGGGCCAACTAATCTTGAATGAATTGGATCTTATATACATCCACATGTTCACCTTTCTTATCAATAATGCAACCCAAATATTGTACCTTATCCATGCCAATGGATCATTTTTCCAAGTTTGAACATAGATTGTGATGTCACAAAGTATCGAGGACATGCCAAATAGGTTGCAAGTGTTCTTCCCAACTCTTACTGAAGATGAGGATATAATTGAGATATACAACCGCAAATGGGTTGGTGAAAGGGTACAATATGCCATCCATTATCCTAATGAAAGTTGCAGAGAAGTTCATCAAACTAAAGGGCATGACCATCCACTCAGAAATACCCTCCTTGGACTTGAAAGTAGACTTTGACACATCCATGGGTTCTATTGGAACTTGGTGATAGCCATAATTCAAATCAATTTTACTTAATTATTCCCCCCCTTAATCTAATCAAGAATGTAGTCAATATATGGAATTTGGTACCTGTTCTTGACTGTATTTTATTAGGGCTCGATAATCAACATAGAGGCTCTAGATCCCATCCTTATTTTGTACGAATACAATTTGTTGGGTGTGGAGCCTGATTATCTTCTGTGTTCAAAGGTATCATCACATTGGACACCAGTTCAAAATGGGGCAGCAACATCACCTATAAAATATTTGCTGCAGGGGGGTCCAGGGGGACGGCTGCAACCTTTTGGGAACCCCCCCCCCTAGAGGGCGGATCGGGAGCAGTGCCCCTGAAGCTAAGAATAGATGTAAAATTACCTTGTAAAATGTTGTAATTTCGTAGTCAATCTAGGTCGTTCATTAGGCGGAGATCTGATGGTAGAAGTTATGTTTAATTTAGGGTTTTTTTCCCTAGAAGGCAACCCCTCGCTATATATGAGGGAATTGAATTGCATCTACGTATATCTGTATTCTGAGTAAGGAAGAGAGAGGAGATTGAGAGTGAAGAGGGAGTTGCAACGGATCCCCTGTAGGTTGTATCTCTTCAGTTTGCTGGATAATATAAAAAGAAGGATTGGCTATTTCTCCATGGACGTAGCCCAAACTGGCTGAACCACGTATATATATGTCTCTCTTGTTTTATGTGTTTATATTTCTACAATATTTTATGTGTTCCATTGCACTGTAGCATATAATTTTCTAACAACTGGTATCATATCCAAAGGTCTATTTGGCAGATAAACTCGTAGGAGAGAAGGGTTCCTGGTTTGAGTGGGAGCAATGGCGGAAGATGGTAGGTTTAGGGTCGAAAAACTCAACGGCCAAAACTACCAGCTGTGGAAGATGCAGATGGAAGATTATGTATATGAGAGAGATCTATACCTACCATTCAGTGGAAAGACAAAGAAGCCAACGAGTATGACAGACACAGAATGGAATATTCTCGACAAAAAGACACTTGGAACAATACGGCTGTGCCTAGCGGCATTGGTAGCATTTAACATTTCAAAGGAAATGACAACGGAGGGTTTAATGTCGACATTGGCCAAACTATATGCAAAACCCTCAGCCTCAAATTAGGTATTTCTTATGAAGTGTTTATTTAATATGAAGATGTCAGAAGGTGGATCTGTTGCTGATCATTTAAATGATTTTAATACAGTTACAAGTTAGTTAAGTTCTGTAGGGGTAACTTTTGATGATGAAGTTAGGTCTCTGTTATTTCTGTGCTCATTTTCTAGAAAGTTGGAATGGTTTAGTTATGGCCATTAGTAACTCTTTCTCTGGATATAGTAATTTAAAGTTTGATGATGTTGTCAGTGCAATCCTTAGAGAGGAAATGGGACGGAAAAACTCCTGTGCGACATCAGGTACTACTTTGCCTGCAGAGACTAGGAGAAGAAAAATGGAAAGAGGAAAGATCCCAGGATATTGTAGTAAGTCAAGAAAAGCTCGATCCAATTCCAGATTGGGGATAGTGTGCTAGAAATGCGGGAAGAAAGGACACCTAAAGAAAGATTGCAAGTCTCAAAAGGGAAAAGAAGGAGACATGCAGCAAGAAACTAATCATGAAGCGAATGTAACAGGTAATGTGTTGCAAAATGCTTTGATTCTTTCATTAGAAAATATTATTGATGCCTGGGTGGTAGATTCGGGGGCCTCATTCCATGCCACACCTGATAGGGAACATTTTCATGATTATGTTCAAGGATATTTTGGATAGGTTCGATTGGATGATGATAAACCCTGTAAAATCATTGGAATGGGTACAGTTTTCATAAAACAACAAAATGGAAATCAGTGGCTATTGAAGGAGGTAACGCATGTTCCATATCTGAAGAAAAATCTGATTTCAACAGGGCAGTTGGGAGGTGAAGGTTGCATAACTACTTTCATAGATAAAACCTGGAAGGTCACTGAAGGATCCCTGGTAATAGGTGTCGAGTCGTAAGAAGGGTCTCTTTCACCTCTAATTACCTCACATTAATTTGTCAATCCAGGAACGTTTTGTTATTTCAAAAAGTGTCTCAGTCTAAGGCTATCATTTTCCAGAGTAATGCTAGTAGTATAGTGCTTCAAAAATACAAGAATGAATGGACGCTTGGTTACAACAAACTATTTTTAAAGACTAAATCACACATTCAGAAAACTGAGCATTTTATCAGTCAAGGGTTCCGTAAAAATAACTCATCCCTTTGTAAAGTGATGGGACCAAAGGAAACCAGGGAACAGGTCCTCGATCTAGGAGCCAGATAATAAATGTCACTGCCCACTACTGTCTCAGAGTGTTCTTCACACCAAAGCAACAATAACACAAATGACAGGAAATGGAATAGAAAATAAGAAATGGAAGAGCAACTAGGAAACTATAACAACAATTAAGTATAATAAGCAACAACACCTTAGTCTACAATATCAAATGCAACAATCGTGTCCTACAAAAATCAAATGGCAATCCTCTATCTTTAAGGATGAATCGAACAACACACAAAAATAGAACAACATTGATTAATGATGGAATATGGGACAACACTCGAAAGTAAAATAGTAACTTAACACACGGCACACCTCAATAGTAATCTGATCTTGGTAATCCAATTGTCAGTCTTAGTTATAAACAATATGACTGTATTTTAGAATGGAAGAACAACGTTCATAGATTAAACAATCGCAAGGAAATATAATCTCTAAGATGAATTCAGTAATACCAATGGTCAAGTGTTACAACACAGACATTCTATAATTGAACAGCAACGGTATCTTGTAAAAAGCCAGTTATATCAGTACTTAAAGAAACAACAATGCGTTGCAGAGTTATGATGTCTCTGTCTCAGGAGATGATATCACTTAACGGATCAAACGTAACAGAGTTGTGAAGTAAAATAACAGAACATATCAGATTACCCAATAAAGTTGATGAGAAAACCACGCATAAACCAAAAGTAATAGTACAAGAGAAAGTGTTCCTCCAGGGCTGGGCCCTTAGCCTCCAGGGGTACACTGCTTGAAGTTATTCCAGAATCATAGATGAAATAGCAACCAAGTTTGTATTAATGCATAAGACAGAATTACAGTGGATCAATTCTCAACGAGAGTCGATGATCAAAGTCTCAACTTTAAGAGAAATTACATAAAACATAACAGACTACTCCCCCAGGCTAACAATGCTGCCCCTTTTTATAATGGCGAAGGCGGAGATGTCTAGGTGCAAAAATAGTTAAAGCAGTGATCCTCAGGATCAAAGGATCCTGAGGGATTCGCCAAACCGTTGGCTCTCAGTTATCTCTTTACTTTCTTATGCTGATCCAATATCTCCATTTCCTTTCCTTGGCTGATACGCTTTAATTTGGTTTGCCTTTTTTGCATGTGGTTCCCTGTCAAAGGGACAGCGGTTAACTTGGCCTTGTCCTTTCCTTTGGAATGGAAATCTTTCATTTTTCCTTCTTCCTGCATATGAAAATGACAATTTTCAGTGTTTTCGTTTTGCACATTAATCTTACAGATTTTGTCACAATTCCTTATTATCTACCTAGTTCATGATGCAAAAAGTATGTAAGTTTTAATGAAAAGATGCTGAAATAATCACCAAAAACATACCTTCTTTAGTACTCCACAATAGTGAAAGGAGGAAAGGTTGGTACATTGTATTTATGCAATGGTATTTCTAATTCTGTTAATGCTTTAACCTCTACAGGAGAAGATACAACATTGTGGCATCATAGGCTCGGGCACATGAGTGAGAAGGGGATGCAGATTCTTCACTTAAGAAATGTTTGTTGCCAGGTTTGAAGCATGTTGATTTAAAATTCTGTGAGAATTGTGTTTATGGAAAACATAAGAGAGTTAGATTCCTTAGAGTTGGGAAAGAAAAGAAAATCGAAAAATTAGAGCTTGTGCATACAGATGTATGGGGACCTTCTCAGGTATCATCTCTTGGTGGCTCTCGTTATTATGTTACTTTTATTGATGACACAACCAAAAAAACCTAGACTTATTGTATTCGAAATAAATATGTTGTATTTGATACTTTCAAGAAATGGAAAGCTTTGGTTGAAAATGAGACAGGAAAAAGGTTGAAGTGTCTCAGATCAAACAATGGTGGTGAATATTGTAGCAAAGAGTTTGATAGGTACTATTTAGAGAATGGAATTCATATAGAGAAAATAGTTCCAGGAACACCACAAGAAAATGGTGTGTCAGAAAGGATGAACAGGACAATCATGGAGCATGCAAGATGCATGAGATTACATGCAGGATTGCCTTTACAATTTTGGGCAGATGTTGTAGATACTGTTGTTTATCTAATAAATAGGGGGCCTTCAAGTTCCTTAAATAGTGGTATTCCAGAGGAGGCATGGACAGGTATAAAGGTAAACTACTCTTTTTTAAAGACTTTTGGTTGTGAAGCCTTTGTCCACATTAATAGAGAAAATAGAACAAAGCTTGAGGCAAAATCAAAGAAATGTACCTTTATTGGATATGATGTTAATGATTTTGGTTATCGCTTATATGATTATGAAAAACACAAAATAATTAGGAGCAGAGATGTTATATTAGATGAAAAGGTCTTGTATAAGAATTAGTTGCAAGAAAAGAAATAAGAAAAAGAAAACAGAGAATACACAGTGCTTGATGATATCACAGGAAAAGTGATGGTGCTTGAAAATCATAATGATGAACAGTCAGAACAACAACCACAACAACAACAAGCACCTCAAACACCTGAAGGTGGTGTTAGAAGATCTATCAAGATAAGTAGACCCCCTGAACGATACTCTCCTTCATTATATTATGTATTGTTGACTAATTCTAGTGAGCCAAAATGTTATGAAGAATCAGTGCAGGTAGAAACCAGGAAGAAGTGGGAGCAAGCCATGAAAGAAGAGATGGACTCCTGAGCACATAACCAGACTTGGGACTTAGTTAGGTTTCCTGCTAGTAAAATGGCATCACAGAATAAATGGGTTTACAAGTTGAAGGAAGAAGATCGAGGTAGAAAAAGGTATAAAGCTAGACTTGTGGTGGAAGGGTTTGCACAGAAGAAAGGTATTGATTTTGATGAAATATTTTCTCCTATTCTTAAAATGACTTCAATCATAACTTTTTTAAGTCTAGTAGAAATTGAAGATTTTCATCTTGAGTAGTTAGATGTAAAGACAACCTTTCTCGAAGGGGATTTGGAGGAAGATATATATATGCAGCAGCCACAAGGATATGAGGTAAAAGGGAAGGAGAAACTAGCGTGTGGGTTGAAGAAGAGCTTGTATGGCTTAAAACAGGCTCCAAGGCCGTGGTATATAAAACTTGACAAGTTTATATTTGAACAAGGTTATATAGATGTCACTTCGATCATTGTGTTTATCTTAAAAAGAAAAATGATGGCAGCTATAATATATTGTTATTGTATGTAGATGACATGCTTGTTTCAAGGTCTAACATGCAGGAAATAAATGTACTTAAAAGAAAATTGGCAAATTCATTTGCAATGAAGGATTTGGGAGCTACAAAACAAATCCTTCATATGAGAATAACTAGAGACAGAAAAAATCGCAATTAACATTGTCTCGGAATGAGTACATACAAAAGGTGTTGAAAAGATTTAATATGCAAAATGCAAAAGGAGATGTGCCCAAAGACCCATGAAGACATGGATTATATGTCTAAAGTTCCATATGCATCAATAGTTGGAAGCTTAATGTATGCAATGGTCTACACAAGGCCTGATATTGCACATGCAGTGGGAGTTGTAAGTAGTTACATGAACAATCCAGGAAAAGAACATTGGATAGCGGTGAAGTGGATTCTCAAGTATTTGAGAGGTACCGCAAATCAAGCATTATGCTTTGGTGGTTCAAACATTTCTCTACAGGGATATGTTGATGCAGATATGGTGGGTGATAGGGATAATAGGAGGAGCACAATAGGGTATGTGTTTACTGTAGGTGGAACAACTATTAGTTGGGTCTCAAAACTACAAAGTGTTGTTGCACTCTCAACAACAGAAGTAGAGTATGTCGCTGCTACAGAGGCTAGTAAAGAAATGATTTGGTTACAAAGGTTTCTAGATGAATTAGATAAAAAGCAGGAGTTGGGCAGGTTATACAGTGACATCTAGAGTGCCATACATCTTGCAAATAACTTTGCATTTAATTCCAAGATGAAGCATATACATCTCAAGTACCATTTCATACAGTTAGCATTGGAAGTTGGACAGTTGAAGCTGCAAAAGATACACACTAGTCAGAATCGTGCAGATATGTTAACAAAAGTTGCAACCAGGGAGAAACTAAGAATATGCTTAGTTTCAAATGGTTTTCAAGTATGATGAAGAAGATGAGAAATAGCTAGGTCCAAAGTGGATTCATTGTCCAGAAAATGAAGCAGTGGTGGAGTTGCTATAATCAGTCTCCAAGTGGGCGATTGTTGGGTGTGGAGCTTGATTATCTTCTATATTAAAAGGTATCATTGCATTGGATCCCAGTTCAAAATGGGGCAGTAATGCCACCCATAAAATATTCGCTATAGGGGGGGGTCCAGGGGGGGCAGCTGCGACCTTTTGGGAGCCCACCCCTGGCGGGGGAATCGGGGGCAACACCCTCGAAGCTTAGAATAGATGTAAAATTGCCTTGTAAAATGTTGTAATTTCGTAGTCAATCTAGGCCATTCATTAGACGGACATTTGATGGTAGAATTTATGTTTAATTTAGGGTTTTTTTCCCTAGAAGGCAACCCCTCGGTATATATGAGGAAGTTGTGTTGTCTCTATCTATATTTGTATCCTGAAAGAGAGGAGATTCAGAGCGAAGAGGGAGTTACAGTAGGCCTGTTGTAGGTTGTATCTCTCCTGGATAATATAAAAATAAGGACTGGCTGTTTCTCTGTGGACATAGCCCAAAGTGGGTGAACCACGTATATCTGTCTCTCTTGTTTTATGCGTTTTCTGTGTTTATATTTCTACAATATTTTATGTGTTCCATTGCTCTGTAATATATAATTTTCTAACACAATCGGGCTCCCACAAGGTGAGGAAATTGGTAGGATGTGCCATTTTTGTAGTATCTCCTTGCACTACTACTTCATTTACTTGGTTTCCATAAGAGAGTATAAATATATTAGCCTATTGGGTAGAGGTGCATTGAGGGTGAGAATGATGGAATGCTTGAGCTGACAATGTAGAGGTACCCCTATCGGTGAGAAGAACATGTTTCTATACTATTCCATGAACTTATACACTTACTTTTTCCATGTAGAGGATTCCTGTGTGGAGGCCATGTATGCATCCATGATCGGCCCCTTACTTTGAGAGTGAATTAGGAGGAAGAAAAATTTCCTAGTCTCAGAGAAGATCTCATTGCATCTCTTAGTAGATATCAAAGAAATAGAAGTAGGTAGGGTTACCTCTCGTATCATATACATTTTTTTTCACAAAGTAATAATAAAAGTACAAGATCTTGACTCATACACAACATGATGCTTCCAAAAGTACATTGACCCAAAAAAACAACACAAAATTCAAGGGGAGAAATATCAACAATACCTCATCCATGAAAGGCTTGATGTTGTAGGGTGGGCAATATTGCTGGCTGACGTGAAGATCTCACCCTTGGTGGAGCCACCTGATGATGTATGGATGAAAGTGTGGTATGCTGGTATTCCCAACATCTTAAAAAACTCTACTAAGATGAGGTTCTTTTGACTCTTTCTATTGACAATGAAATGAAACAGATTCCCCTTTACCCACAATTGTTAGTCAAAGAGACACTCACCTTTCTTTGGATCTTCAAGCTCCTTGTATTGGAACTTGGTTATAGAAATAATGGAACTAGGTTCTACATCAATGATTTTCTTCCCCTTTTCAATATTTGGTTCAGAGTCAGAACCTACATCTGACTCCGAAGATTTCATTTTGACCACCAATGGCTACTTCGTGCGAGAGTGGGATCTTGTGGAACTCATGCCACTTTCCCATGTTCTTGTTTGTCTTCCCGTTGTTATTATTTTCTTATGACTTCGATGGGTTGTCATGGATTGTCCCACCTTGGATATATCATTTTTCCGTGATTTTGGGTTCCCTTACCTTTCTTCGTATTAACAGAACCAAAGTCTTTCTTCTTATATTTACAATTTTTCTCGATTTGGGTAGCATATCAGTACTTTTCACTAAGAAAGGAGATGTCTAAGAACTCCATCTTTGTCTAGATCTATTTTTGTAGGAAACCATGATATTTGAGTGCCATATGTAGCTCAGAAACCTTGATATCAACTTCATATGCAAAGTATGAGAGATATTTGTGAACTCTAGCACATCTTGGTCCTTCCTTTCCATATTATTGTCCATTCTATATATTTGTCTTCATAGCTTGAAATAGAGTAATATTTTTCCTTAACAACACTCTTAAAAGAGTTCCAAGAGGGTGCAACTAAAAACAATGCAAACTCCTACGTGGCCCTTTTCTCATAGGAATTTTTCCACTAGTCCTTAACATGGGGGTTGACTTTAAGCAGTGCAAAAATAATCTTCTCTCTTTCGGATAAATCATGGACCAGAAAAATTCTTCCAATAGACTTAACCATTTATCTATAATATTTGCATCTATCTAGCCTTCGAGTATAGAAATATAAAATATAACTTGTACCTTAAAGGGGGCAATGCCTCGGAAGTGACCATTGGATGAAGATGTGTCACCTATTGGTAAATGTCGAAGGACCTAGGAAAGGTTATCCATCATTTAGTTCCTCTGTCACTCGAGGGATTATTTGAGAAATGATTTGATAGGATCTCTTGCTTCGTTGCCTTTATTTTGTTTTTCCATGGGAGGCCACTGGAGTCAACGAGGATATTATTAAAAGGGTTCAAGTAGTTCAAGTCCAAACTCCTTATATCTCGACCTCGTTGGGGACATGCGCAAATAAAAAGAGAAGAACAGATCGCTCTAATACCACTGATGTAGATTTACGAAGGAACAAAATGAATCCCATATTTGAACCCACATAGAGATAAAGTAAAACTGAACTTCAATTAATGAATAGAAGATGATGAAATTTTTTACATGTAGAATGATAGAAAACTAGCTCGAGTGGTAGTATCTTATCTCTAAGAAGAGATGTGATGACTACATGCCTTATAAATTATGTTACAGTGAAGCTATGATGCCTTTTTATCATGAACAAATAATGATAAACCATAAACATCCAAAAACCAAAAGCTAGGATATGAAGTTCCAAAAACATATGGGCTCGGATGGGTTTAGTTGGAAAATCAACTTCTCGGGATCATAACTTTGGCATATGAGCTTCGTTTGGAGCACACGATAGCTTGCTAGAAAGGTTTATCTAAGGAAAAAAATTTCGACTGCAAACATATTATTTGGCTTATCTTTTCCCATTTCCCCAAAAATGTAATTTAGGTCCTCAAATACTAAAAGTTCAAGACTTGAAAAACTACCAAAAATAGAAAACTATCAAAATAAGAAATTGTGTTGAAAGATAGGAAGTTGATAGGACATTGTTGTGTATCCAAGTGTAATAGGTGGGTGGCCACCGATATATTCTTGGATCATTCCTTCTCCCTTAGCAAAACAATGGTCTCCATTACATTGACTGCCTCCATGAGATGGGGAAGGTTATGTTGAACTTGGTCCCTAGTGCGCCACTTGCCTTAGTGAAGGATTGTGTTGACTTTGACAATCAGATACAACTGGATCTTATGTTGGTGATATTTCTCAATTAAGGTGTCCATGATCCAATCAATTGTTTCTTGTTCAATGAAATTTGGGTTGATCTGTATTGGTGTTAGCTGCACAACAATGTCTGATGTATCCAATAATGGTGGAAAGTATGGTCGAATGCATTCCACTTTGAATACTAGGTATTGTCGAAGGAATGGGGGGATACTTAGCTCATAAGAGTTGTCACCCACAACCTTGGTGATGGTGTAAGGTTTGTATCAGAGTGGTCAAAGCTTTCGATGGGCTTTTTCAAGGTATTCCTAATAAAAATGCAATCAAACCTTGTCTCCCACTTGAAACTTATGTGGCACCCAATCTTGATCATGATATTGTTTTTAATTAGTATTGGATTTATTCAACATATCATTAACCTAATGGAAGATGTGCCAAATGTGTTCAATAAACTTGATGAATTTATCAACTTCAGATTGAACATGTGTATATTTGGTCTATGTAGTTGCAAGAGGAATTGCAATGTCAATTGGACACAATGGTTAAATTTTAGGCATACTTGAAAGGAGTTGTCACTAGCTGAGATATGGAGAGCTATTTTTTAGTTGTGTTGAAAACTGGGGAGGCTCTCATCCCATGTGTGTGGATTCTTATAGTTGTACATGCATAGAGTGTGCATTATCATCATGTTGATGACCTATATCTAGTGATCAATCTAGGGGTGGGAGGCAGGTTTCTTGGTGAGCTTGGTATCAAAAAATGACGAAAATCTAAAAAATAATTCACTTTGGAGATTTCTATAACAATATTATATGACGGTATGCAGGATCCCAAAATGTACCCACACCTATTTGAAGAAGATATTTGTAGTGTCCTCTATTATGATAATGTTCTTAAAACCAACCAATATAGCCATCTTAGTAAGTGTATCAATGACCATAAACAAGAAATCATTACCATTATTGCTAGAAAGAAGGCTAGACATATAGTTCATGGATATGGATTCCCAAGGCTGACTAGGAGTAGGATATGGGTGTATAGGACTTGCTTCTTGATGGTTGACTTGGTGATGTCACAAACAGTGTAGGATATAGTATATTTGCAAACATCTTGTCAAAGTTTCGAATAATAAAAATACTTTTGTAGTATCACCACTTTCTTCTCTACACCAAGTGCTTTGCTACCCAAGTGTAATGTTTCCTCCAAAATTAGCTTGGAAGGCTCAGTTGAAGGAACACAAAGGTTTCCTGGGTATCATAACAGTGCATCCTAGAAGTGGAAGTCTGGAAATTTGTTTCCTTCCATTGGGATCTAGTATTTGGTGGAAAATTCTAGATCATTTTCGTATAGTTGTGGCCATTCAAAAGTCTTGTTTCAACAAGAGTTGAGAATAGTGGCCAATTCCATAACTGGGGGTTGACTGAGGTAATCTGCAATGTGGTTGGTCCTACCCTTCTTTTATTTAATGTCCAAATGGAATTGTTCCAGATATGTGGACCATTTCTGATGGTGATTATTATGAAAGTTTCATTTTGTATGCATAAATTGAAGAGGTCTATGATCTCCATGGATGATCACCTCCTTCCCCATAATGTAATGTTTCCACTATCGACAAGCTTGCATGATGGGACACATCTCCTTATCATAGGTGGGGTATCTCTAAATAGTATCAAAGAGTGTCTCACTATGATAGATGATGAGCCTCATTATTGAGTAATTCTGTGGGCCTTAATTGGCATTAATTCACCTCCTAGCTTAGTCAAACCAACTATTCTCACAAATTATTGCATACTTTTGATTATATTTTGTTTATGAAATGAGTTAGAGTTGGATATTTGGCTTTGTGGTCTAATGTGCATGTAATACATGAATAAATGATAAAAGCAAGGAAAAATGTAGGTATAAAGGATACAGCAAAGAACTATGGCAAAGACCGTGGTAAAGACTCAAATGGGACAAGGGAAGGTAACTATAGGAGGTAAATTCTCCTCATTTACTACCCCTCCATTTGAATATTCCACCATCATCTCAGAATGCACATAGCCATCACTTTGAAGACTAAAAGATAGCTAAGCAAGGGAAAGGGACATAAAATAGTTTATCTTAAGTTGGGAGCCAAGCCTCCTATTACGGGAATAATTACCCTAGGGCTTTGGGTCGGAACCCCAACAGAGCAAGAGAAAACTATAGTAAGAAACACGCATATAACTCAGGAAACATGCTTATATAAACAAACTATGTAATAGTGACCATACCTGGATGTCCTTCATTTGAGTAGTTCTAGTAGGGTTCAGACCCTCTGCAACTCCTGATGATCTTTGAATCTGCAAAATCAACCAATTCGAACATACATAGCAGCATATAGATAAATAATTTTAGTGAAATCAACTTTATATCATATAAGCAAATGATTAGTTATACACCAAAATAACATTCATAAATGAATTGCAACAACATCTGATGCATAAACAAAGTTAATCTCAGGAACAAGGCAGTGTTTCTTTTTATTGTAGAAATTTATAACTAACAAGAAGAGAATTCACCTGAGTCTTCTTCTTCTGGTTCCAAGTAGAACCATCCTCTGGATCCATCCAGTCCCAATCTTCAATATCCTCCTTCCATAACCAATACCATGATATCTCAAGCAAGTGGGGGAATATCAACACTCAAGGAAACAAGGGTTTCCTAAAACTTGGGGAAGTGCTTGAAGCACAGGGATACTTCAGACTCGGTCAAAGATAATCTCAGTATAGTAAAAAATCCCTTCTCTTCCTTAAGGCCTTCCCATAGAAGTCTATTTATACTTCTCCCAATTATTTTTTAGTTGGGAAACATTTGGGCAACGGGAACTAGGAGGTAAACAACAGGTAAAACCCATAAACTCCACCCATAATTAAGGAAATTTAATTTTTTGTGTTTTAACACATATCGCAAGTTTGGTATTGACTAACCCGCGTACATGCTTTTATCTCAAGGAAAAGTAGCGTACAGGGAATAAAACACTGTTTTTAAAATATTTGGACCAAGTATGGAAGGAGGGGTTTCCCTAGGCCATAAACCAAGCATCACAAACGCCAAAGGTGGTATTTGGAGCTATAACAGATCCCCCCTAATATATGATGTTAGAAGGGGTACATGATGGCCGAAGTGTATTAAGTATATGGAAAGGAAACCTATCGAAACTGAGAAGGACTTCAACAAAATTCAACCTGCTAAGCCATCAAAAAGAGATCAGAAAGAAACTATTGTCTAAGGTGGTTATACCCATGCTCAGAGAAAGTAAAGCATGTCTGCATATTAGGTACAAGTGGATCCATGATGTATACAAGTATAAAGGACTAAAAGTTTATAATGGATCATCTGATCGTGATAAAAAAAAGTACATGTCTGAATATCACATATAAGAAGATGATCAATGAAGCTGAAAGATGAAGCTGATCACTGATGTCAAAAACTGGTCCCAATATTACCAAATGAACATGATGGAATAAGATGATACTACATTGCAATTCAGATGCCAGCATATAAGATGTCACTGTGAAGGACTGCAACATATAAGGTAGATGGTGTCACCTAGCAGTAATAGGAGCAACTAACAAGTGAACCAAAAAATTTTGATGCAACCCGAGGTCTTCACTGACTACCGTGGTACATTTCTACACAATTGAAATAAATTATCTATGGTTGACCATTTGAGAAATCATTTGATTACCAGTCATTGATGTATACTATTAACACCGATAATGATAAATGAGAGTCAAGGTACCCAGTACAATCTAACAAGTGTGAATAAATGAGCTAAAGTTGAACACCTAGAAGAATTTATCAATCAGGGAACAATTATGGTTTACCACTATCAATAGTGAAGGAATCTACCACTAATGACTGCAAACCCCAAGGTACTACCAAATGGACTCTAGATCCTTGTCCCAGAGCAATGAGTCATAATTGATAGGAAAAGATCTGCTAGAAGGAAGGCATTAAGGCATCCTTCATCAATCTAGTGTGAGTGTAACCCGTAGGCCAATAATGTGGGAGGAATCAGACAAAAAAGATGTAGTAACCCAACCGAAGCACATTTCCACTGTACACAAGATGTAGATAGTGCATGATAAAAACCCTCTAAACCAACCAATAATGAAAGCTAACACAAAGGTGAGGAATCCACCAATAGGGTCAAATGGAAACCAAAGTACTACACAAATCCCAATGTGTGATAATCAAAGCTGATGTCGAACGCAAGGGAAACTACTCAGTCAAAGACCCATGATGTTGATCGATGCTGAGCACAAGGTGCCCTATAAATAATGAAAATAGGGCCAGGGTGTGGCTCTAGGCTTGCCCTCAGAGCAATATGTCATCTTCGATAGGACAAGACCTGCCAACAAGAAGTCAATGGAGAACTTCTCAAACCGGCACGAGCAAAGGACCAATATAATTGATGTGATGAGAAACATGACGCCAACAACCAAGGATGGCCGACTGAAAAATAGGTCAAGAGACATCGCAGAGTGGCTGACTGAGGCTTACTTACCTTGAACAAAAGCATGAATCAATTATGACTATATGGCAACATATGATAACTTTGTATAAGTTCGTCATGTAGGAGGCACGAGAAAAATCTCCATATGATTGGAAGAGGTAAGCAATCGGAGGAGAACTGACTCAATAACAAGGTTAAGGTGTACCTAAGTCAAATTAAATCCCGCCCAAAATGGAGGAGAGACTTTCTTTTGAGTGCTTCGTTCATGGGCGACACGACTGACTCTAGCCGCCAACAATATATGGAAATGTTGTCCTGTTCCCGCTCTTTTGGAATATAAAACTCTTTTGTCTTTTTCTAAATAATTCTATAGTACAGTGGAAAGAACGAGTGTTAGAGAAATAGATGATCTAGTTGCTAGGATGGGAACAATCCTATACTCAATGTAGGGAGGCGAAATTGGTCAAGGACACTCAAAGGGATGTTCCTTTCATGGGTCAAAGGACATGTCAAGTTGCAAAAGCTAAGTGATTGCATGGTTGATTTTACAAAATACATGGTCAAATAAGTGGCTTGAACATGAGTCCAAGTGAAGTCGACTCAAGGCCAAAAGGTGCAAATAGTCAAAATGCAATGCAGCAGTACAACTCAACACAAAGGAGTCTCTAGGGTATAAGGCCAGAAATAAGCATAGAAGCAAGGAGAATGTGTCTTCAACGCACAAGTCATGGTAGGACTAAAGAGTACTCCCGAGCCTAAGAACAAAAAATTAGCATGGGTGCCAAGTGACAACAAGGTATTATCTAGGGCACTCATGATAAGGTAGCCTCTACCACACAAGTTATGATACTTCTAAGGAAGGAGAAGGTTCTACATCATAACTTGGTGGGGTCAATCCTAAGGCCAAAATGAGAAAGGAAACTGATAAGTGCACAATGCAAGTGAAAAAACCTAACCTATATGCTAGTTTCGAGAACCAATACCCGTCAAAACGGATCAACCATAAAAATTTCCAAAGGAGTAATCTTCCAAGTTTTATAAACATAAATAGGAACACTAGACAAGAAGTTAATACATCCCACATATAAAATCCAGATAAAGTCTTGTGTTATAGAATACAAAACTTGAAAATACTTACCTTATATATACAATATGGTACAGGGAACCACGCAACCTTGTGACTTACGCATAATAGTTCTTTTGGACAAACCCCTTGCAAGGCTCAGGCCAAGGACTCCTTTCGTAGTCAAAACTCATGCCTTCAAAGAGTTCCTCCTATGAAGGAAAATCAAATTATGAGAAAGCATGAGAACTACAAGGATAAAAAGAGGGAATTAAGGGGTCCCATGTCCCTATAGGAAGAATCTCTCGGTCAACTGTCGGGACCAAGTCCCAAAAAGGAGAATAATAGGTCAAATGATCCTCCTCAGAAGCAATTGAACATTGAGGATTCAATGCCACATAATTCACTTGTGGTAGGGTAGAGTATACTTGAATACTTGGAACAAACCAAGGGTTATTCTGCAGTAAATTTGAATTAGGATGGTCATTATCAGATGCAAGCTAATCAATAGTGACAATATTCCTTTTATGAGGAAAACACATCACTCGAAATAGTTAAGACACCACAACATTCATAGCATAGACATAATCATGCATAAGTAGCATATTAAAGTCTAAAGGGCTATCAACCACCATCATATCGATTAAGACATCGTCCCACCTAAAGTAATAGGCAATTGAGGAAGAACACCCATAGACTCACTAGGTCTTCTATCATAGGCTAACAACTGACTCTGAGTTGTCAACAACTTTGGGGAACCCAAAGCTTTCCAAGTCAAAGAGGATATAATATTTGTAGAGGATCCTTCATCCAGCATACATCTATAGACGTTTGTGGAATTAACTCTGACCTTTATTTGGAAAGGTGCAGCGAAAGGAAGATGAGGCTCGACAAGACTATCCTAATCAAAGGAGACACTCCTAGAACTTGGAGGGGGAATATTCGAAGCAACCAGAATGCCCCCTATACGAGAAGAATTTGTATTAGAAATCAAGAAGACTCTATTGTTAGGCACTTCACCCCCCAAAAGAGGAGTGTAATCAACCAGAGATTGCACTGGCTCAACCACATAATCAACCAATGGTTGATGAGACTGATGAGAAACCATATCAAATCTAGGAGTAGAATAACTTTCAAACTTGGACCATATCCTTTGTACCTCTGGAATACCAGAGCACGAATGAGTAAGATGGTCTCCCTTTCATATCTTACAAGGGAACTTAGATTTAAAACTTCCACGCCTAGGTTTCTTATCAACATTTATTCCACCAACATGACTAGCAGTGGTTTGCGGAGAGTCTTGAACATGACTCGCAAAGGTCAGTGACTTTTTGCTAGTATGACTTGCAATGACTAGACTTGTGCCCCAAGCATGACTTGCAGTGGCTGAAGGCTCATCTTCATCATGACTTGCGGAGGTTGATGGTGAATTGCTAGTATGACTTGTAGTGACTAGACTTGTGCCCCTAGCATGACTTACAGTGGTTGAAGGCTCATCTTCAACATGACTGGCAGAGGTTGATGATGAATTGCTAGTATGACTCGCAGTGAATAGAATTTCCCCCTAGCATGACTTGTAGTGGTTGAAAGGCTCATTGTCGACATGACTAGCAGAGGTTGATGATGAATGGATAGAATTATTCTTCTTCTTCCTCTTCCTCTTCCTCCTCTTTTTAGATCTCTTATTAAAAGAAGGAGGAGAAAGAGGAATCCTAGATTTATTTTTGAAATAATGTGAACAATTAACATCCATGTGATGCCCCTGAAATAAAGCATTCATCTGAGAAGCTTCAAGAACATCTGAAATATTTGGATAGGACCATAGCCAAATTGGTAGTCCAACTTTCAATCCAGGAATATTCAAAGTGGCCATCAAGGGAGTACCAACGTTTCCAAAGAAAGGAAAAGCACAAGGATCCCCTTTTGGGAGGGTACCTTGGTTGGATTCCATGGGAATATTAACCATATCTAACTTATTCGCAGATCCTTCCCTTACGGGAAAGTACAAATGACTTTTCAAGGAAGATAGATGCACAATCAAAACCTTTTCCCTTGAGGAGGAAACTCTACAACTTTCAAAAGAAAGAACAAAAGCCTTCCAAAATCAATGCAGTGGTAGGTTAGTCACTCAGAAGCCAACCATACACAAGGAGCAAAGAGCACTCGACTATAAAGTCCCTAAAGATACAACAAATCAAGCAAGTTCCAAGTATTTCCGCTCCGGGTGATGAGGACCGGACACCAAAATACAAGAAAGTGAGGTAAGGTACCTTCTGAAGATAGTATGGGATAATGACGGCCCAGGCCTACCAGCGAAGGTACCAGAGGTAGTTACGCTAACCTCCAGACAATATCCTTTGTCGGTGCAAGCCCCCAACCTTCGCAAGGGTGACCTCTAGAAGTATTGTTGAACATGATACAACGTCAACCTCAGGTGCCATGGGATTCCCCTCCATGGCCACCTGTGTGGATTCCTAGGATAGGCAACTATGGACACCAACTCGTATCAGAAGCCCAGTGGAACAGTCGTGAGGTAGGGTCTAACAAGTAAGAGAGGGGGTATCTCTTGTCCTTATCTTCACTAACCCTTGTGCTTTACTCCCAGTTATGAAGCATTCCCAGTCTCCCTAATGCTATTGGATTTCACTCTTTAATTAAACGTCCATATTTTACACTTTAGAGAAGCCTTGGAGAGTTTACCCTCCTCTCGCCTAATCCAAGGCCCTAAATAAACCTAAACTTGTTGGTGTATTCTGATGACAATACAAAAATTTATAGTTTATTTTATTAAGCGGTTGATTTTAAAGGGTGTTCTTTTAATTCAAGGGAAGAGATGGGAGTGAAACCAATGATGTGTGTATGACTCAACCAAAATCAATGAAAATGTAACTACATGAATGCAATCATTTTTCCTTCGATGAAAAGAGATCTCTACATGGGTTCTACAAAACTTCTATAAAGCGGATTTTTTTTTTCTTTTCTTGCAACACACTTCACACATGCAAAAACTAAAAATATTACTCATGCTTTAAAAATGCACACTATCCTAATGGAAGGTGTCATGAAGCTGCAAGATCCTAAATCACCCTTAAAAACGAAAGCAATTGTTTAGAACCATTAATAAGCCAACTTAACTATTGAAGATAATATAAATTTTGAATGGAAAAATTTCTCTCCAAACAAGAAGGACAGATCGCAAAAGATCACAATTCACTTTCAAAAAATGAAAAAGGAACCAAAATCAAACTTGGAAAAAGAAAACAAAAATAATGTTTTTTTTAAGATCTTTTCCTTTTCAAGAAAAAATCAAAACAACCTTTCAAAGAACTCTAAATGCCACCAAAGACCCAAAGATCAAAAGAAGAGCACAAGGAAACTTTGCAAGTCACAAATTTAACAACGAATGAAAACTTGAACAAAAAAGGCTTCAACTTGTACTAAACAACCCAAAAGCAGCAAAAGAGCTTTGAGAAACTGACCAAGAAGTCAGGAAAGAAACACTTTCAAATTCATCAAAAAGTAAGAAAAGGTGTAAGGCCCCAAAATCATGGAAAGCAAAGCAAGTAGACCAATAATCAAGCTTGACACAAAGATTGAAAACAATCTATTGTTCCAGAGGACCAGAACAATCAAGAACCTCTATAAGAAGCCTTGTGTGTCCAAACACAAATCATAAAACTCACTCAAAAGCAAACCTAGGCCAAAATCTTTTCAAAGTGGAAGAGAATCCATAACAATAAGCTCACTGAATAATTGAATTCTAAAGATAGGAACTGACCACTCAGAAACCAAACAGACCAAGAAACAAATCTTTTTGGGTAGAGAGATTTGAAAAAACCATTCAAAAAATGGTATACGTGACTGTGTTCAAGCAGAAAGGCGTGTACACACCCTTCAGATAAAGGAAACTCACATATATGCGGGTTCACTTCATAGAAACAAGCATGTGTATGCTACTGTAAATAGACAAAACTACGTATACTAAGCTTTGCAAGAAAAATAAAAAATGAAGCCAGATCACAAAGATGAGACTTGAGGTCTGAGATTCTACTGGACCAAACAATACTGTCACAGTAAGAAAACCAAGAACTGAGCCTTGATTGACACTGAACAACCCAAACTAGGAATAACAAGATTGTTGTCCCCAGTGGAGTTGCCAATTCTGTTACAGGAATAAGTACCCTACGGCTTTGGGTCAGAATCCCAACAAAGAAAGAGCAAACTATAGTAAGAAACACACATACAAATTAGGCAACATGCTTATATAAACAAACTATGAGATAGTGACCATACCTGAATGTCCTTCGTTTGGGTAGTTCCAACAGTGTTCAGACCCTCTACAACTCCTGATGATCTTCGAATCTGCAAAATAAGCCAATTCGAACATACATAGCAGCATATATATAAAAAAAAATTAGTGAAATCAACTTTATATCATATAATCAAATGAATAGTTATACATCAAAATAACATTCACATATGAATTGAAACAACATCTGATGCATAAAAAAAGTTAATCTCAGGAACAAAATGACGTTTCTTTTTATTGTATAAAGCTATAACTAACACAGAGAGAATTCACCCGAGTCTTTTTCTTCTAGCTCCAAGTGGAACCATCCTCCAAATCCGTCCAGTCTTAGTCTTCAACAGCCTCCTTCCATAACCAATACCATGATATCTCAAGCAAGTGGGAGAATATCAACACTCAAGGAAACAAATGTTTCCTGAAACTTGGGGAAGTTCTTGAAGAACAGGGATACTTCAAACTCAGTTAGGGATAATCTCAGTATAGTAATTCTATCTCTTCCCTTCCTTAAGGCCTTCCCATGGAAGTCTATTTATACTTCTCCCAATTAGTTTTTTAGTTGGAAAAAAGTTGGGAAACAGTTGGGCCACGGGCACTGGGAGGTTAAAAACAGGGAAAACCTATGAACTTCGCCCATAATTAAGGAAATTTAATTTTTTTAAGTGTTTCAACACATATACGCGGGTTGGGTATTGACTAACTCACGTGTACATGCTTTTATCTCAGGGAAAAGTAGCGTATTGGGAATAAAACACTATTTTTAAAATATTTGGACCAAGTGTGGAAGGAGGGGTTTCCCTAGGCCATAAGCTAAGCATCGCAAACACCAAGGGTGGTATTTGGAGCTATAACACCTCCCTAATGGGAAGGAAGTCATTAGAGACTTCTAACATATAAATAGAGAGGCTTAGTACCTCAATAGGATTGGGACTTCTATTGTAAAAATCTCTTTTATTTCTGAGCTGCAAAGACTTGTGACAATTTGCTCTATAATCCATAGTTTTTCTAATAAGAATGAGTTTTGTTTAAGCTAGCTCTGATTTAACTCTGAGGGCTGAAGCTCTTGGGTTAGGACCCAACCCAAGCAACAAAAGCTCCTCTTCATTGTACATATCTACTGGCATAAGAGTTTTGTTCTGTTTATTTGCTTAAGTAGTTCCATGGTTTGCTGATTCATTTGCTCAAGTAGTTTTCAGGTTCTGATTCATTTGTTTAAGTAACTTTCTGTTTCTGTTCATTTGTTTAAATAACTTCCTGTTTCTGCTCATTTGCTTCCGTCACTGCATTGGCTTTAAGTTTACTTCCATTTGTGTTTTTTTAATTCACATGTTAGTTAGAGGAAAACATTACTATCAGGTTTTGCACAGGTGTCTCGGCCTCATCTCCTCCCCCTAGGACCATGACCTGAGGTAGAGACCCTTGAGCAGCCCCAAAAACACAGGTCTCTAGTTTTCGCATGGGCTATGGAGTTTGATGTTTAAAGCAGTTTTTTGTTCACCTACACTGGTTCTCTCTGTCATTTTCATTTGAAACTGCCTCCAACACTTTCCTCGTGCATCACTTCATCGTCAGCCAATCACCAACAAACCTTCACAATCACCGTTCACTTCACTATTTTCTCCAACTACTACCTCACGTGGAGTCCACCACTCACTTTATGAACTTTAAGTCCCCACAGATGATTTGGCTCGCCTGATCCGATGACCATCACGTCACCTCCATTCCATTACGTGCTTTAAGCCCCCACTATCAATCTGCCTTGCCTAATCTAACGGCCGTCACTTCACCTAATCACCAACTAGCTTGGCTGATCTCCACCATTGATCCACCCTGCTTGATCCAACGGCTATCACACAATCTTGCACAGATTAGTACATGAACGTTATCCCCCCGAGAGCACATGAGAAAAGTGGTTTTCTCATTCTACGTGTCAAGCAGTAAGGCTAATCGCGTGAAATTTCCAAAAATTACTTACAGCCTGAAGGGCGCACGAGAATCTACATATCACCTTAGAAATCCACTCCCTCAATTCTACACGTTTATTTTCCCTGCAATATGATCTCCGTCTTCCATCCCTTCACTTTAATCGCGCAATAAGATCTTAGCCGTCCATTGCTTCTATTAGCCTCATCCGTCTATATCTTGACTTCACCCTCGCGATTAGATCTCGACCATTCATCTCCTTTGTTAGCCTTGTCCGTCCATCCCTTGACTTAACCCACGTGCTATGATCTCCACCATCCATCGTCTGCGTTCATCCTATTCATCCATCTAGTTGCTTAAGCCTTCGCTATAAGACATCAACCGTACATCTTGTTTAATAACCATGTTCATCCATGTATCTACGTAACCTCCTGCGATCCAATCTCTGTAATTCATTTGCCTTTCACTCGACTGATCCAATGGTTCTTATGCACTGTTTCTCCCTCACATCCTCCTTTCACTAATTTCGATCTCCGATTGCTTTTTCTGCTTGAAATTCAATTTAGCCTAAGTTTATTTGTTACACCTTAGTCTAGTTTTGATGCTCTTTACTTCTACAACATAGATAATTAGCATTATATTAATGTTAATTTGCAAATTCTTCATAGCATAGCTATTTAACTTGTTAGTTATGTTGTGGTGTAAGTTTAGCATTTCATGTTGTTTTCTTCATTACTATAGTAGAGTAGCTCTCTCTTAGAATGGGTTTGCTCTCCTTCCATCAAAGAATTAAGCTTCTTCTGGCCATATAGAAGTTTGGCTTGGAACCCCTAGGGTCTCTTCCCAAACAAACAGTGACAACAAGAAGGACCTTCACTTCTACTTGTGCATATAGCTCTGTCACCTCTAGGTTTGTACAAACCCTGGGTTGATAAGTAAAGCTGGTAGCCCTAGGAGTTGTAGCATTATTGTTGCAATACCTAGGCTCATCACTTTTTGGCGTCGTTTCTGGGTAGGTGCCTAAGTAGAGGTAATTACTACTTTCTTCTATTTCTAGTCTCCAAACTTTCTTTTCTTCTACTTCTAGTCTTCAACTTTCTTCCATTAGTTTATTTATGCAAAAGTAGTCTAGTTTCATTCTTTCTTTCAGTTTTCATTATCTACTTTCCTTTCCATTCTGCAAGTACTTTCTAGCTTTAACAAAACCTTACAAAAACCAACCCAAAGACATTTCCTTTCATGCCTCGTAGGATTAGGGACACTTCAAGGAAATTCCTGTAAAATACTCCCACTACATCCAACAGGAAACCTTCTCCCTTCTTCAATGACGGTGAATTCGAAGACCCTTTAGGTGAGCAACATTACCTATTTGAGGAACCTATAGAAGAAGAAGAAGAAGAATAAGAACCCATTCCTATTGAACCAATGGCTGGAAACCAAAACGATAGGAGAGATAGAGAGAGAATTGAGAGTGCCTTCCCCATCAGGGAAACCAATGGGGACACCAAGATGAAGAATATAAGCCCCTCTACTCTACCTCATTTCCATTGCCTAACCATAGAGGACCCTAAAACTTTCCTTTTTGAATTTTCTATTATATTCCAAACCTATGACTATACAGATGATGATCAAAAGTTAAAACTATTCCCATCTACCCTCAAGGATGTAGCATTATGCTAGTTCATGGGTTTACCTGGAGATACAATCACAACTTGGGCTCAAATGCAATAGACTTTTAACAAAAAATATATGGACTATTGTAGGTCAAGGACACTAAAGATGATATTTTTAGGATGATCATAGGCTAGGATGAATCCCTATAAGACTATGAAGAAAGATTCCAGCTTAGTTACAAAATGGCCAGGTGCACACTTGACCTTGAGTCACTAAAGCTGGTCTTCCTTAGAGGATTAAGGGAAGATCTTTTGTATACCTTAAATATGATAACAAGAGGATATTTCTACCAATTACCCTATGAGGATATTAAGACTATCTTTAGAAACCATTCTAGGGCAACCAGGAAAAAGGGTAGGGGTAGTAAACATATGGCCAGTACATCATCCTCTAACTTATCCATCAAGGGTGAAATTGGAAATGTGCTGGAATATTTCAGATGTGATATGATGCAAACCCTTGCCTTGCAATTGGACACCATGAACATCAAAAGGAAGCAAGAGGAAGCAGAGAGAGCCTTGGCCATCTTTTTTCCTAGATGCACCATGAGGCATCTTAGGGATGAATGTCCATTGAATTGTATTAAGATTCGCTCAGCCTATGAAGAAAACCACTCCACAAACAAGTTCCCTTCTTTACCTAGACTCAAAGTTGTATATCAAGGAGCTGAAGGGGTCACTGAGCAGCTTTGCTACATTAACCTAAGGAGACCTCCTAGGCCTAGACCATACCAGCAGGGTATGGAAGGGCCATCCCATGTATATTATAACCCCAACCAAACCACAACTATACCTTCTTGGGGACCCTCTACTCATCCTTCCTGGTCTACACCCCCTCATTGGTCCTATGCATCTCAATATCAATCCCAGCTAGCTAACCAATCATTTCAACCTTATTTTTAACCACAACATCATTGGAATACCCCACCTCAGGGGTGGAGGCCCCAATTCAACAATGTTCTAGCCCAATTTCCTCCATGACCTACCCAACCACAACTCCTGCACACTACTCCACCTAAGAAACAACAGATGCCTTCCCAGCCAAATCTAAACCCAAACAATAGGTAGGATAAACAAGCATACAGTCGAGAGACATCATACCTAGCTTATGTTGTAGAAATCCATGAGATCAACCTAAGATTAGGGAGAATTCTCCCTGATAACCAACCTCCCTCTCCACATAAGGAGGTTGAGGAAGAAAAAGAGGAAAGCAACCTTAAAGTAAATCCACCCTTTCCTTAGAGATTAACCCAACCACTCTAGCCTACCCCAGAAGAAACTTAACTTCCAGGAGAATTGAAGAATCTATGTCTAAATATCCCCCTTCTCCAAGCAATCAAAGATGTTCCCATTTATAATAAGTTGATAAAGGAGAAGTGCTTCAAGCATCTAGGAAGAAGAAAAAGGATGCCCCTACCATCAATGTCACTGGGCAGTTGTCTATCATAATGGTGGATAGGTAATATGTCCAAAATATTTAGACCCTGGAAGCCCTATGGTAGATGTGCACATCAATGGCACAATTGTCCCACAAACTCTAATTAATCTTGGGGCTATCATTAATGTGATTACCAAGGAAACCATGCTCAAGATCAACCTCTAAGGGTCATTAAGGAAGACCACAACAGTTCTGCAACTTGTAGGCCATTCCACAGTCACCCCTAAGGGAATTGTGGAGGATGTGATGGTCTCCATTGACTCCTGGGAGTACCCTATAGATTTCCTAGTTCTATAGCCTAAGACTAAGCTTACTAGTTACCCTCTCATCCTCAGGAGGCCATGGTTGGCCACAGCTGATGCTTACATTAGCTGCAGAGTTGGGAATATGACCATCAAGAATGGGCCTATGTCCAAACAATTAGTCATATACCCTCCTTCTCAACATACCCTAGAGCATGATTTACATTTACCATTGGAGGAGGAGGAAGGGAATGAGGTTTATTCTACCCAACTTTATACTTTGGAAGCAATCATAGGAGGAGGACAACAAGATGAGGATGATTTAATTGAACACCTGATCCAAAATCCAACTCCGAGTTCACTGCCATTAGAAGAAGAAGTAAGGGAAACCCAGAACATTCATCCAATTGACTTATGCTTGGCTAATTCCAACCCACTCCATGTCAAAACCATAGAATTTGGCCCAGAGAATAATTTGAACATTAACCCATCTCTTTTTGTAGGAATTTACAGGGTAAGTTCCTCAGAAAGAACACCAAAAGGACACTGCTCACAACCAGATCTCAAATCAATACACCAGTATTTTTGACGTGGTTAAAACCCTCA
>APFE030098122.1:52940-67043 GCA_000404065.3 Pinus taeda
CGCGAATGTGCGGGAATGAAAAAAAAACGCCCCACAAAATGGAGATTTGAACCCAAGACCTCTACTCTCTTAAAATAGCTTTGAACCAATTGATCTATACAAAAAATTTGAGAGAGAGAGAGAGAGAGGGGGGGGCTTTGGGTTGCGTGCTTGCCTTGAGAAACCTCTTTTCCCCTACAAAACACAAAACACAAAACACAAAACCCAACACGGACATGCAAAGAAAAAAGAACCTTATGGCTCGAAGTTACTTTACCCAAAAAACTAAATATTTAAAAAAAATGAACCTTGTGGCTCAAAGTTAGTTTTAGCCGAAAAACTTAATATTTTTCTCAATGTTTCTGATTTTCCGAGATCACACTAAGGTGCAGGGAAAAGAGCATACGCATGAGAAAAAATCCTTCCTTTTTGTTTCTGATTTGTCCAGATCGCACAGAGTCGCAGGGCAAAGAGCATACGCAGAAATGAAAGGTATAGATCCGGTTAAAAAAAAACTAAATAAACCGAAACCGAAATAAGCAGAGAGAAAATAACAGTAAACTGCAAATAAAGACTGTATACCTCCAGATCTTAAAAATTGACGCAGATAGGGCTACCGGAAACCTTTTCGCGTGAAACGAAAGGGTTCTCACTCAACAGATGCTCCGAACACAACAGAGCAGTCCTCTCGGCCCGAAAGCAGTCCGAAACAGTAGATCTAGGAAACGACAGCCGCATGCAGTTCTACCGGCTTCAGATTTGGATCACCAACGGACGCGGCCCTCAAATAGCTCTGATACCATGTAGGAATTTACAGGGTAAGTTCCTCAGACAGAACACCGAAAGGACACCGCTCACAAACAGATCACAGATCAATACACCAGTATTTTGACGTGGTTAAAACCCTCAGAGAGGGAAACAGTCCACGGCCTGCGCCAACGTGGCTACTACAGGCAATTTATTAATAAAAGAATGAAAATTTACATAAGCTTCTCTCATGCACGGTTAACCTACAAATGACCCTCCATGCGCTTTAAATAGAATTCATGGACCAATCGGGTGTCAAGCCACGGATCAAGTGTCGGTAATACCGAGGAGAGAATGAACCGTCGGATCACTACATATCGTGACCGTCGGATTGTAAGTTACAAAATGTACAACGGTAAAGAAACACACTTTACCTAACTCTATACTAGACCAATTTGAACTTAACTATTTCCTATGTGTCGGAATATCCTAACACTTTCTGCTTTAGAAGAGGAAAAGCTATGCCAGACATTGATAGAGAACCTAGAAGCCTTTGCTTGGATTTATAACGAAATGGAGTACACCCCAGTGTGTACTCACCACATATACATCAAAGAAGGTTGTAGGTTGGTCAGGAAACCACAAAGGAGGATGAATCCAACTCTCAAAGACATAATCAAAGAAGAACTGCAAAAACTGCTAGATGCAGGATTCATTTACCCTATCTCAGACAGTGAGTGGGTATCTCCATTAGTGTTATTTCCCAAGAAAAATGGGAAGTGGAGGATTTGTGCTGACTATAGGGAGTGGAACAAAGCCACAAAGAAGGATAATTTTCCCCTACCCTTCATTGACCAAGTGCTAGATGGTCTGGCAGGGAAGAAGTTCTTTTATTTCCTAGATGGATTCAGTGGGTAAAACCAAATCCAAATCTTCCTAGAAGACCAGGATAAGACCACCGTCACCTGTCCTTGGGGTAATTTTGCCTATAGGGTCCTCCCTTTTGGCCTATGCAATGCTCCTGCCACTTTCCAGAGAGCAATCTTAAGTATTTTTGTTGAATTAGTACATGATGCTGTGGAAATCTATATGGATGATTTTACACGTTATGGCGGTGATTTCCAAGAAGTATTGACTAACCTATGCAAAGTATTACACAAATGAATTGAAATGAATCTCTCTCTCTGTCCAGAAAAGTGTGAATTCTTAATGACTGAAGGGACTGTGATAGTTAATTCAATATCTTAGCAAGGAATGCAGGTGGATCCAAACAAAATAGCAATCATCCAAAGGATCCCACCTCCACAAAAGCAGAGAGATGTCAGAAGTCCAAATATTCTGATTTTATATGGTCAAAGAGCTGTCAAGAGGCCTTAGACATTCTAAAGGGTAAGTCAACCACTTCACCAATCATTAGAGGCCCAAACTAGGCTCTCCATTTTCATATCCATGCTAGCCTCACACGAAGCCATACGAGCAGCATTAGGCTAGGAAGAGGAAAAATTTCCCTATGCCATCTATTTTATCAGTAAGAACCTATCAAAGGTTGAGCTAAACTATACTGTGACCAAAAAGGAACTCCTGGTTGTTGTGCATTCATTGAACAAATTTAGGCATTACATTACAGGCTATCAAACATTTGTGAATATTGATCATGTTGCAATCAAATATTTAATGAACAAACCAGATGTGAATACTAGAATAATAAGATGGTTGATTCTATTAAGGCAATTTGATCTAACTATTGTTGATAAGCATGGCAAGGAAAATGTTGTTGCTAACTTTCTATCTAGAATGAATCTTCCTGCAGGTGAAGAAGGAATGGTGGATGACCAGTTACCAAATGAGCATTTGTTTGTTATTTCAGTTCTCTCCCCATGGTTTTCTGATATAGAAAACTATCTAATATCGACACAGTTCCCACCAAACTTGCCCTCCAAAGAAAAGAGCAAGATAGTCAGAAAGAACGCCCCCTTCACCTGGATTGGGGGCAATCTGTTCAAACTTGGCCCAGATCAAATATTAAGAAGGTGTGTAAGGGAAGAGGAAGTCTTTGACATCCTTCTAACCTGTCATGATGGGCCTTGTGGAGGTCACTTTGCAGCAAAAAGGACAACATTCAAAGTGTTACAAGCATGCTATTATTGGCCTACTCTTCATCAGGATGTGAAAAAGTATATTAGTCAATGTGATTGGTGCCAGAGGATGGGAGAGCCTACTACAAGAGATGAAATTCCCCTACAACCTCAAGTGACTTTCGAGCCATTTGACAAGTGGGGGATGGACTTCATTGGGCCTATCAACCCTCCTTCAAAGAAAAAATAGCACATCATTTTGTGCACTAATTATTTGACTAACTGAGCTGAAACCAAGGCAATTAAGGCAGCAACAGAAGAGAAGGTGGCTAAGTTCCTAAGGGAGAATATCTTCTACAAATTTGGGTACACTAGAGAGTTAGTCACAAACCAAGACAACAAGTTTACCTCCAGCATGATTGAATAATTGCTCATCCATCACAAAATCAAGCATAGGACCTCCACTCCTTATCATCCACAAGCTAATGGGCAAGTGGGGGTGACCAATAGGACACTAGAGAACATCTTAACCAAGGAAATGAGCAACAATAGGAAGGATTGGGCAGAGAGAGTAGTTAAGGCCACCTGGGCCTATAATACAACATGGAAGACCGCCACTGGATTTACACCCTATGAGCTGGTCTATGGTAAAAGGGTTGTGTTGTCCATTGAATTTGAATAAAACACATTGAGGATGGCAGCCCAACTAGATTTAGATCTCAGTCATGCAGAGAAAGAAAGGTTGTTACATTTTAATTGCTTGGATAAATTCAGAATGCAGGGCCTCCTACATACAGAGATAGTTCAGCTTCAGAGGAAGATCGACATGACAAGCACATCAAGGATAAGCAATTTCAAGAAGGATATTGGTCATTGTTATATGATTCCAGGTTTAAAGACTTCAAGGGAAAGCTAAGGACAAGATGGATCAGACCTTATGTGGTGGAAAGGTTCCACGACAATGGTTCAGTGAAAATCAAAACTATTGATGAATAAACCATTCCATTGCTAGTTAATGGACACAGATTGAAAATTTACAAGAGGCCTTTATCAAAACAAGAGTTCATTGATAGTATCAATAAGATAATGATGATGGTAGAGCAAGATCCATCTCCTCCCTCATCAAGTCATTGAAAAAGGAAAAAACAAAAGAATAAGGATTTAGGCGAAAGCCTCCATGAGGTGTCGGAGGCCCATATTTGGTTTGAAAACCTCATAAGGTGGCCCAAGGATGAGAAAAATGAAAAAGAGTAAGAAGATCCCTGGGTGAAAACCTTCCTTGAGGTGCCTAGGGCAAATATCTAGGGTGAAAACCTCTCTGAGGCAGCCTAGGTGTTTCTTTAAATATATATATATATATATATATAATATATATATATAATATATATATATATATATATATATATATATATAATAAAGGAAATAAAACATAATTGTTATTTGCGGGTGGGTGAAAAAGACAAGAAAGGAGCAAAGAGAAGATCCAGAGGGAACCCTTCCTCACATATATTCATCTCCTCCACTCCTTACCATGCATCCCTCCATCAATTCTATTGTTTTTCACTTCATTGCTTTCAATTCAGGTGAAGATTGTGTTTTCTAATAGAATCACCTCAACCATAACCATCATCCTTGCATCCACATGCACTCCTACTCCCTCTATCCATTCATTACAACGTCCTCATAGCACCAGCCAACAACATGATCAAGAAATTATAAGGGAGACACCAAGCATTTCCAAGTGGTAATCCAAGAGCTCCACAGCAACAAAAACATCAAATCCAAGAGCTCCACAGCAGCAGTAGCATCAGATCCAGGATCTCCACAGTAGCAGCAACAAGGTCAAATATCCAGTCACAGACACCTGCAAAAGCTAATAAACCGTCAGCAGGCACCAGAGGAGAAAGTAGAATAACCATTAGCAACACTCTGATCTTTGACAACTGTAGCATGGCATCAAGACCACAAGTAAGTATCGTGCTCACTCACTCATACGTAGCATTTGATCAAAAGTTGTAAAGGTTAAGAGGTAGTTGGTTTATAAGCAAAAATGTGGAAAAAAGGAAATTCTTTAATAAGGCAAAAGAGAATGCAACAGTCCATAGATACAGTATTGTTATGGCAACCATTTGAGAATGCTTGAAGAACTAAGCTTTGGGGTAGAAACACCAATGCACCAAAGACTCGTCATACCCTATTTCTTGATGAAATTGCTCATAGAATCCAGCAGCAAAGCAAAGGAAGGAAATTCCCAGTAGTTAGTTCACCATGGGTTGATCAGGATCCTCATTAAGGATACCCTCCAAAACCTTAGGATCCCTATAAAATGGTCAGTCTTCAGAGACTTACCAGCAAAGGATGACATCGAAACCCTCATCTATGATGTTAGTCCTTCTGTCAGTGAGGAGGAGGCAAAACAAGAAGAAGATACAAAGCTAGATGGGATGAGACAAATAAAGAAGAAAATAATATAGAGGAACATGTTGAAACACAAGGAGGATGATGCTCAAACAGAAGAAGAAACTGATGGAGATGAGAAAGAACAACAAAAGGAAGAAGATAATAAAAATAGAGAGGACAACTGCAGGAAAAGGAAAACTAGCTAGCATGTATGGCCAACCTCTCATTGGAGTCCATCCAGTGTAGGATGCCAGCGAAATCCTATACTCCTTACCTTAGAGAACAATGGCTATAATTTCATATTAAAACACTAGCAGAAAGGAGCACCATGCCATTTCAAGACTGCAGGTAGTTGATTGATCTTTGTGATCAAAGTGCACTAGAAGATAGGGCCAAAATGGTTGAGTTTTACTTGCACAACATGACCCTCACATACATGAATATTTGGGATCCTAATGCAGATCTAGGAGATCTAAAATTAATAGCTTTGGCATCATGGAGGAACCATGAGGAGTTAAGAGCTACAGAGATGAAAAGAATATTGGCCTGAGAGAAAAATGAACCTCTTTTCATCAAAGTTGAACAATAAAATCCCATCGCCCTAATCAACACCCATACTCTAATTGCAAATAATCCCCGGCTAGTGCTTAGATAGCTTGCTGACCAAGAGCAAGAAATTTCACGTTTTGAGGGTATGTTTAGGCTGCTAAAGAGATGATACTATACATGCTTGCTAAAGAAGTTGAAACACTGCCACACAGATTGAAGGTCAGAGAACATCACTTCCCTCAAAGGTTGAGAGAGGCACTCAACATGACACCTATGTATAACAAATCAATGAAAAGGATGAAGGTCAATTGGATAGGCCTAAAACTCAGTCCACCACTACTCCTAGGAATGCTAGAAGGGAGAAAAGAAGAAGAGGAACAAAGGCAGTGGGAAGAAGAATAAAGGAAAGCATGCTTCTCTAAACAAGAAGAAGAGACCATAGCAAAAGAATGGGATGTGAGAGAGGCTACTAGAGCCGCGAAGGACATGGACATTGACTAAGTTGCTCAGCGGATGAGCAACACTTTCAGTAGGGGAGTGACAATGAGCCTCATTATTAAGTAATTATATGGGCCTTAATTGGCCTTAATTCATCTCCTAGCTTACTCAAACCAACTATTCTCACAACTTATTACATACTTTTGATTATATTTTGTTTATGAAATGAGTTAGAGTTGGATATTTGGCTTTGTGGTCTAATGTGCATGTAATAAAGGAATAAAGGATAAAAGAAAGGAAAAATACAAGTATAAAGGATAAAAGATAGCCAAGCAAGGAAAGGGACAAAAAATAGTTTACCTTAAGTTGGAAGCCAAGCGTCCATAACGGGAAGGAAGTTGTTAGAGACTTCAAATATATAAATAGAGAGGCTTAGGACCTTAGTAGGATTGGGACTTCTACTGTAAAACTCTATTTTATTTCTGAGTTGTAAAGACTTGTGACAGTTTGCTTTGTAATCCATGGTTTTTCTAATAAGAAGGAGTTTTTTTAAGCCAACTCTGAGTTAACTCCGAGGGCTAAAGCTCTTGGGTTAGGGCCAGACCCAAGCAACCAAAGCTCCTCTTCATTGTACATATCTACTAGCATATGAGTTATGTTTTGTTTATTTTCTTAAGTAGTTGCATGGTTTGTTGATTCATTTTCTTAAGTAGTTTTATGGTTCTGATTCATATGTTTAAGTAGCTTTCTGGTTCTATTCATTTGTTTGAATAGCTTCCTATTTCTACTCATTTGCTTTGGTAACTACATTGGCTTTAATTTTACTTCCATTTGTGTTTTTTAATTCACAGGTTAGTTAGAGGAAAATATTACTATTAGGTTGTGCACAGGTGTCTCGGCCTCATCTCCTTCCTCTGGGATCATGACTTGAGGCAGAGACCCCTTAGCAGCCCCAAAAGCACAGGTCTCTAGTTCTTGCATCAGCTATGGACTTTGTTGTTTAAAGTAATTGTTTGTTCACCCACACTAGTGTTCTTTGTCATTTTTCATTTGAAACTGTCTCCAACACGTTCCTCATGCATCACTTAATCGCCGTCTGATCACCAACAAACCTTCACAATCACCACCTGATTCACTATTTTCTCCAACTGCTACCTTGCATGGATTCCACCACTCACTTTATGAACTTTAGACCCACCGTCAATCTGCCTCACCTGATTCGATGGCCATCATGTCACCTCCACACCTTTAGGTGCTTTAAACCCCCATGGTCAATCTGCCTTGCCTGATCCGATGATTGTCACTTCAACCGATCACCAACTAGCTTCGCATATTTCCACCGTTGATCAACCCCATCTAATCCAGTGGATATCATGAAATCTCGAGCAGATTAGTGCATGAACGTTATCCTCCCAAGAGCACGTGAGAAAATTGGTTTTCTCGTGCTATGTGTCGGGCAATAAGGCTAATCACATGAAATTTCCAAAAATTGCTTACAGCCTGAACGACGTGCGAGAAACTACTTACTGCCTTAGAAACCTGCTCCCTCATTTCCGCACATTTCTTTTCCTCACAATATGATCTCCACCATCTATCTCTTGACTTCACCCGCACGGTAAGATCTCAGCCATCCATCGCTCCTATTAGCCTCATTCGTCTATCTCTTGACTTCACCCTGGTGATTAGATCTCGGCCATTCATCTCCTTTATTAGCATTGTTCGTCCATCCCTTGACTTAACCCGTGTGATATGATCTCCACCGTTCATCATGTGCATTCATATTATTCATCCATCTAGTTGCTTAAGCCTTTGCAATAAGTCCTCATCCATTCATCCTGTTCATTAACCCTATTTGCCCATCTATCTACCTAGCCTCCTGCAATCCAATCTCCGTCGTTCATTTTCCTTTCACCCAAATGATCCAACGGTTCTTATGCACTATTGCTCCCTCACATACTCCTTTCACTAATTTTGACCTGTTTGGTCAATTTAGTGTCCTAAATTACTCTACATAAATTATCAATCCAGGTATCGTAAACTAATGAAGTGTAGTGCACTGTTTCTGCTAGATAACCCTTCTTACTTTGTTGTTTTTGTGCTTCATGTTGTTTTGGGGGTTCTTGGTCTTTAGTTTCTAATGATTTACAATGTAATTATCAAAAACTTAAATCTAACATTCGTAAAGACTGCTCAAAATCTAAAAAATGAAAACAGAGCTTAAGAAAGACTTCGAAGCAGAGCTTAAGCAAGAAATGAAAACAAAGTTTCTATTCCTGTTTCACTATTATTTCCAAATCATAAATTAAAACTGAAAGTGAAATTTGCAATTGATGTCTAACTAATTACAGAAATAAAATTAAATGAAATACTTAGTTACTCTGCCTCTCAATTTTTGGAGAAAGTCTCCTTGGGATGACATTTGAGGAATTTTGTACTTCATTGTTCTAAGAGAAAACAAATACAAACATGCAACAAAGACATTGCATAAATGAAATGTTCAACCACTTAGTTTAGGATGAGTTATCAACTTGAAGGGTTTTTCAGAAACATTCATTAACACCATGAGTCAGTAAACGAAAAATAAAATGGCAAAGACAATAAATGGCACCGATCAGTCTAATTGAGAATTTAAAGACTAGTAAAACAGCGAATGAAGTAAACTAGATTACATTACTAGGTTTCAAATTTTAACTACTGATAAAAACTAGAAAGAGATCAAGCAAAAATAAGCTACTCTAAATTATGAATACTATTAATAAGAAAATGATGAAAATTTCATTATAAACATTGTAAGAAAACGATTATAAACACTGTGAAAGAAAATGTTGATTTTACAGTTAACAAGAAGAATAAAAATAAAATGAAATGAAACCTTCTTCAATGCAAGGGCCCTCTGCAATTGATTAGTCTATGCTTGCTCAATCAACTCCAAAAGAACTCCTTCAGATTTCCATAAAACATGCTGTCTTCATATTAAAAATAGGGACACAACATGCCCGGGAATTACAAAGTTTAAAACTTCGATTTCACAATAAAACTATCTCTATTACTACTAACTTTTTCAGTCCTTTACACAGGTATTTATAAGAAAAACCATACAACTATTTGTGGAGAAAAACATGTTATAGCCAAACACGTAGAAGACAGATATGCGAAATTTCTTCCTCGGCTCTTGGAGACATGAATCCAAGACATGGTAGCTATTGGATTTGGTTGTACAGGTGGCTGTTGGAGTCCGTAGGTACAGGTAGTTGTTCCAGATAACACTTCCCATCACTGTGAAACATGTTAATTAACCATGAAACAGATTCCTATTACCTTTGGTCTCTACATTTGACTTATCCATTGACCGTAGTCTTATGCCATATTCTTTGTTGACTTGGGCTAAGTGAATAGGACATGGTCTATGTCACGATGATTTCCAAGCTACCCATGTAGCTAGTTTCTCCTTCTAACACCTGGAACCCATTAAAGCATGAAGGTAGCTTCGTGATAGCCGATTAGCTACAGAATAGGCTATGTTCCGTAGCTAATATACAAACATCTATTCAAACAACAAAACATAAAAGCATAACATGTAAATCACTAATTGTCCTCCTCAAGACAGTATATATCGGTCATTGATGATGAGAATGCATCTTTCACATGGAAACACAAAGAAAAGGAATGAGAACAATTACTTAGGAAAAGAGTAATTTTGAGGCTCAACATACCCCCACTGCAAAATCATTGCATGTCCCCATGCAATTTTTCCAAAATTGTGGACTCTTTTTCTATTGCATCTGCTCAGATACCTTTGCCAATACATCTAACTTCATTCTTTTGCTCTTCTTTGAAGCGACAACCATCCTTGGTCTCTTCATGAGAAGTCTGTAATTAAGGTTGATCATTGTCTTGTTCAAGTTTCTATTCTTCCTCTTCAACTTCCTTTCTTTCTTGTACCATAGGCCTAGGTGCAGTATGGTATTGTCATGAATGGCTTTATCCAATTTTCTTTGTTCCTTTAGGGCTTCATTTTATTTCTTAATATGCATGTTCAATATCTCCAACTCGTAGATTTCTTGTTTGAGTGAGTCAATCGGAGGTTCTTGTGGACTGACAGGTTGTTCTGAATTGGCTAAGGAACCTAGATCCATTGAGGCATTTTTCTTTTCTAGTGATTCTATGTAATCATAAATTTGTTGTTGTATTGGATCTATGCCTAGGGATCCTCTGCTGGGGCTGCCTTCAAAACACTGTCTAGGAGAGTTCTGAGGATTGTATGTAAATGGAATATTTTCGGGGGTTGATACTGGGGTTTCTCCTTCCAAATTGATGAACTCTGTTTCCTTTGATGAGACCTTCTTTACCATTCCTCTGAGCCTAGAGCTTCTTCTAAGGGGTTTTATGTTCTCCTCATTTGCACCCTTTTTCTCTTTTCCTATCTTTTCCTTTCCCTTGATTTGTCTCTTAATCTCTTTCAATTTTTCGGAGATTGGTTGTTCATCATCTGGTTGTAATGGAGATTCAGGTGTGTTCTCAGTAATTCCACCAGATTTCTATTTTATCTTCTTCCTCTGCTTGATTTTCTTTCTGATCTCTATTAATTTTTCAGAGATTAGTTGTTCATCATCTGGTTGTAACGGAGATTCGGGTGTGTTCTCAGTAATTCCACATCTTTTTGTTTTATCTTCTTCCTCTACTAGATTTTCTTTCTGATCTCTATTAATTTTTCAGAGATTGGTTCTTCTTCATCATTTTTTTGTACTGAAGGCTCAAGGTTTCTTTGAATGATGAGATTAGTCTTCTTCTCCTACTCTTTCTAACACTATATTTTTCAGGAGATTCTGGTGTCCCTTGGAAATGGTTTCTTATCTGAAAGTTTTCCCAGGTGTCCCCTATTTTCTTCAGATGATATTCAACCAGGATTTTGACCAATATGTGGTGGTACATGGTTGCTTCTTGAGATTCTATTTTCTTTTGTACATTTGAAGCCATTCTCCTTAAACTGTTTAGAAGGAAGTAAGGGAGGTTGATGTTTCCATTGTCTAAAAAGTTCATTAATAAACGTATATGATAAACATACATACATCCAAATATTCCCTCACAGGTAATAAATTTTTGTAATATCAAAATCATGTTTCTCCATTTATTTTTTAGTGTTGAAATAGGGATTCCTTTCCTAAACACAGTGACATCCATACCAGGGTTCCTGAGTAATACCTTCCTTGATTCACTGCAAAATTCTTTGTTTTTAAACCACTTGTCACCAAATCTTGGAAGTTTTGTAGCCTCTGCTATGTATGATTCTATTATTGCAAACTTTATGTCCCCAATCTCCACTTTTGTACCATCAAATAATCTAGAGAAAGATTTCGTGATCTCCTTGTGATATCCATCAAATTTTTCAATGAACTTGAGCCATCTGGTCTTCTACAGCATCTCCTTGAGTTGGGGGTACCCTTCCATAAATTTTTCCCCTACAGGCTCTGCCCTGACAATGAGTCCCATGGTCTCTATTTTGTAGAATTTACTAACCTCAAAATTACTCTCACTGTCTATAAACGAATGCTATTGAGGAAATGGAATGACTGTGTGTATGGAAATGGAATGATTGTGTGTAGAAAATGGAAAGACTATGTATATTAAATGGTTGTGTGAATATGAGAGAAAAACTTAAGAGTTGGCATGTAATAAATAGATAGTAAGGGTTTAGAGAGTCGTAGATAGGTAGGTCACATCGTTATCTTGACCATTAACAGGTGTAGATGTGGAGGACCGTTTGAGTACAGGTTATGGAGTTTGAAGCGAAGATTTGTTATGAAAGAATCATTGAGATCGTTTGTCATTAAAGATAGAAGAAATGGCAGAGACATCATGGCGGTCAAATCAAATGATGGTTGATTAAGGAGACATGTGATTATACATACTATACAAACTTATGTTTTCAAATTGCTTTTTGAAATAAATTTTTGCATTTACCTTTGGAACCTTTACCTTTTGCTTGCTAATTTTTTTATGCTAATCCATAGGTACCTTGAGCATGACTGGTCTTCAAAAATTGTTTTTTCTTCAATTCCCTGCATACATGATTTTATTATGAACTGTACACTTGTGCCTAAACTGATAAACAAATTGTAGTTGCAGAATCAGATTAGCTGTAGAATAGAAACAACTGCAGAACATGAAACAAAAAGTGAAATATGGCTTATGGATCATGAATGAAATGGAAATGGCTATGTAAGTGAAATGAAATGAGATGAAAGAAAAGACGATAAATTAAATGGAGATGGAATGAATACTAAAAAAAGGAAAAGTTTATTGTTGAAATATGACAATGGGATGAAGTGAAACTGTAAAGATAAAATGGAGTGAGGTGAGATGAGATGATGAATTTTGCAGAATCTAAAATATAGAGTGACTGTGGCTTTTTGTCACTACTTATTATAGAAAGAAAATGGAAAATATAAGGTGTCAAAAACCTCTGATTTTCACCTTGGATTTTTTGTATAAGTATGCCAATCAATAATTAGTTTTCAACCTTATACAATTTATTTTATATATATATATTGCATAGGAAAAATAAAGACTAAGTTAGTGGAGAAGAAGGATTCTTCTTCACTAACTTCATTTCAGAATTGTCTTGCAAAATCTTGATGAACTCCTCTTTCGAAATTGGTTTCTAATATATCTTTAATCTATGACCATTCACAAGAACGGGAGTTTTACTTTCATATATTGTTTTGATCCTCATTGTTCCATTACTAAAAAGTTTTTCAATCTCATATGGCCCAAGCCAATGAGTTGAAACTTCCCTTGAAAATCTTTAAACTTTGAATCAGATAACAACGCCCAATCTCCCACTTGAAACCTCTTATCCTTGATGTATTTGTTATGCCATTTAGCCCTCTATTGTTAGACTATACCATTCCTTTGAATTGCATCTTGCCTGATTTCATCAAGTTCATTTAATTGCTCTAGCCTATGCTTTTATGCCTCTGATAAATCTAGTCCCAGTTGGACTGCCATCTTGAAAGTTTTGATTTGGAACTCTATAGGGAATAGGACTTGTTTCCCATAAGCAAGTTCATAGGGTGTATTTCTTGTTGTGTTCCTCTATGTAGTTCTATAGGCCCATAAGGCTTCAGGAAGCCTTTCTAACCAATCTCTTCTATGTAGATGCATAGTCTTGGTGACAATTCCTTCAATCACTTTATTTGTAGATTCCACTTGACCATTTCCCTGTGGATGATAGGGACTAGATTTCCTATGTTTGATATTGTATTCTTCCACAAGCCCTTCTACCATGTTAGATGTGAATTGAGATCCCTAATCTATCACAATTTCTCTTCGAACACCAAAAGGAGTGAAGATGTCCTCAAAAAGAAAATTAACTACAGATTTTTCATTAGAAAAAGGTAATGCTTTGGCTTCTACCCATTTAGTGACATAATCAGTGCATCCCAATATATACTTTTTTTGCTTAGATGGAGGATTAATTGGTCCAATAAAATCTAAGGCCCACTTTTCAAAAGGTTCAATGAGTACCTAAGTTTGTAATGGAATTTCATTTGAGGGAGCAAGTTTCCCTACCCTTTGGTAGCTATCACATCTCTTGACATATTCTTTAGCATCTTTGAAGATGGATGGCCAATAATATCCTAAAGAAAGGATTTTATAGGCTATCCTCTTGTCAGCAAAGTGTCCACCACATGGCTCATCATGACATGCCTTAAGAATCTCAGTGATCCGGATTTAAACAGGAACGCAATAAAATACAGAGATAACCATATACACAAAGATGCAGCGGAAATAATACTTCATTTCATTAATGGAAAATCTGAAATATGCTTACAACCGGAAATAGAAATAAACCAGCTAGGGCTATGGTAGCTTATCTCTAAGAAGAGATGTGTGGCTACATGCCTCTGAACTA
>APFE030098122.1:79485-103862 GCA_000404065.3 Pinus taeda
GATGTGTGGCTACATGCCTCTGAACTATCTTACAATGAGGCTCGAAGGCCTATTTATTGTTGAGAAACAATGGAAAACCCTTAACATTCCAAAACCTAACCCTAGAAGATGTAACGCCAAACTATGGGCCCCGTTTGGGTAAATCAACTTCCCGGGGTCGTAACTTTGGCATATGATCTCTGTTTGACGTGCATGATAGCCCGTTGGAAAGATCTCTCCGAGGACTACGACGGGAAAGATGATTTTTAAAAAAAAAAATTGCGGAGCAAGATTTCCCCAAAAACGTCGTTTAGGGCCTCAAAACAGCGCCGGAAGTTCAGGATCCGAAAAACTGCTAAAAATAGTAAACTGCGCTATAATTAAGGAAACTGAAAATGTTGAGGTGGGGGTCCAGGTGGAATTGGCAGGTGGCCACCAATATCCACCTAGATCACTCAGGAATTTCATCTTCCTTGACAAACCTTCTGATCATAAGATCTGGGCCTAATTTATACAATTCGTTAGTTATCCATGAATATCTTGCACTTTCATGAATAAATTTTCTTTTCTCTCTAGGAAACAAATGTGAAGATAACTTTCCTATGACCAAGTAGTTATCAATATCTGCAAACCAAGGAGTTTGAGTAGTTACTGCAAAAATATATTCATCAAGAAACCTATCTTCAACCGGAGAATCTTCTTTGATATTCTGAATCCTGGACAAGAAATAAGCAACTTTGTTTTGTTTTCTAGGTCTATCTAGCACAGTAATGTTGAATTCTTGCAAAAGTAAAATCCATCTTGTAACTCTGCCATTAGTAATAGGTTTATTCATCAAATATCTAATTGTATAGTGATTTGTATGAACAAAGGTTTCATAGCCTGTTATATAATGTCTGAACTTGTTAATTGCATGAACAACAACTAAAAATTCCTTTCCAGTCATAGTATAATTCAACTTAGTGGGAGACAAATTCTTACTTGTATAGTAAATGGCATAAGGAATCAAATAGTTTTGTCCCAATACAACTCCCAGAGATGTATCTGAAGCACCTGTGGAAATATGGAAAGGGAGTTTCCAATTTGGACCTCTTAAAATGGGTGCTTAAGAAATTTTTGCTTTCAAGGTTTCAAATGCCAACTGGCAATCAGAATTCCAATTGAATTCACAATCTTTGGTAAGCAATTTGAAGAGTGGTGATGCTATTTTAGTGAAGTTTTCTATAAATCTTCTATATTACCCTGTAAATCACAGAAAACTTCTAACATCCTTTTGGAAATTTGGAATTGATAATTTAGAGATGACTTCAACTTTAGATTTGTCAACTTTAATTCCATCTCCTAAAATGTGATGTCCTAAAACAATACCTTCTGTAAACATCATAAAACATTTTTCATGGCTTAGTGAAAGGTTTGTTTCCTTACATCTTTTAAGAACTTTTTCCAAATTTTCCAAAGCTTCTTCAAATGTATTTCCATAGATTGTAAAATCATTCATATATACCTCTACACAATCATGCATCAGATTAGAAAAAATTCTTAGTACTGCTCTTTCGAATGTTGCAGGTGCATTACATAATCCAAAAGGAAGTACTCTATAGGCATAAGTTCCCCCATGGACAAGTAAATGTGGTCTTATCCTGATCTTTAGGTGCTACTTGAATTTGACTACAACCACTAAAACCATCCAAGAATGAGAAATACTTCTTACCTGCTAATGTATCTAACACTTGATCTATAAAGGGCAAAGGAAAATGATCTTTAAGGGTTGCTTTATTCAATTCTCGGTAATCAATGCACACCCTCCATTTACCATTCTTTTGAGGCACAACTACCAAAGGAGAAACTCATTAGCTATCTGAAATTGGGTAAATGAAGTTTACATTCAATAGTTTTTGGAGCTCTTCTTTCACAATCTCTCCAAGATTTGGATTCATCCTTCTCTGAGGTTGTCTGATAGGTCTACTATTTTCCTCAATGTAGATGTGATGGATACAAGTCTTAGGATCAATGCCTTTCATGTTTGTGTATTCCCATGCAAATGCAGCAGAATTTTTTTGTAATGTTTTGATTAGCTCTTCATGTTGTAGTTTTTCCAAGTTTTTGTTTATGTTTAATGTCCTACCTAGAAAAATTTCAATTTAGAGCTACCAAAATCTTCCATAGAATAGAGAGACATTTGCCTGGATCACAAATATTCAACATTAGATTTTTCTTGAAATTGCTCATGGTTATATTCTGAAGATGATTCAAAATTTTCTAATGTATTCAAAATTTGACTATCTTCACTAATTTCTAAAATAGTAAAGAGAGGTTGAATATCATCTTGATCATCAATCCATTCTTTGTCATCTATTTTTGTGATTACTTTTGCTGGAGGATATAGAGTAAATTTCTTTGTTGAATTACCATCATAAATATACATGTCACCAGATCTACAGCTAATAAAAGCATCAGTTGTGGCCAGCCAAGGTCTTCCTTATATGAGTGGATGTCCTCCTAGATTTTTCTTGGGAGTTAAGATCATGAAATCAATACGACATTCCCAAGAATCTAAGGATACTGAAATATCTTCTAGCACACCATCTAGTTTGATTACTGATCTATCTGCTAGTTGTAGTAAGGTAGGTGTGTAGAGAAGATTAGGAAGTTTAAGCTCCTCCATAGTTTGTTTACTCATGTTGTTTATTGCTACCCCTAAGTCAATCAATTTATTTGGAATTTAAATTCCATTGATATGTGTTTTGACAGTTAGACTTCCTGGATCCACATATTTTTGTATGGAAATTTTTCCCATCATTATGTCTGCTATTTTTCCTACTAGGTGAACTTTTTTTGTTTCTTTTGCTTTTCTTCCTAGATTTTTTATGCTCAACTCCTTTATTGCTTTGGCTAGAATTGGAATTTCTCTGATGGCTTGTAGCAAAGGAATTTTGATGCAGACATTCTTAAATTCATTTAGAAAATCATAGTTGGGAAACAAGATCTGTTTTTCTACCCCTCTACCAATTTGTAGTCTTTCAAGAAAAGGAGGTGTAGAAGTAGATGTTGGTTGCTCAATGATAGGATTTTTGTTCACTGATTCCTTTTGTTTTTCTTTTTCAATGTTTTGGTTTTGGAGAGATGTTCCCTCAAAACGTTTATTGACTTTTAGAGAATCTTCCTCAGAACTGTCTTATTCCTAAATAACTACAGAAGGTATTTCCTTTTCTAATATCCTTCCAGATCTTAGTTGAACATCATTAAGATCTAGAGGAGTAATCATGTAAGTTGGAAATTGTTTTCCTTCTACCATGTAAGCATTCTGAGGGTTTTTATTGTTGGGGTTTGGTAATGGTTGGGCAGGTAGCTGATTTGGTTTCTGCTGAAATGGTAGTAAGAGTTGAGGATTTTGGTTTTGTTGTGGAGGTTGTTGTGGAAATGGAAATGAAAATTGAGGATTCCAATTTTGAAGTTGTGGCTGCTGATTTTGTTGTTGAATGTGTAGGGGAGGATAATTCTGATATGATGGAGGATATTGGTAATATTGAGAAAATCTCCCATAAGGATTTTGTACTCCTTGAGCCCACGATTGAGATTGAGATTAAGGTTGAGGTTGAGGCCAAGGTTGTTGCCAAGAATTCCAGTTTGGTGGGGCCTAAAGATACATTTGATTGTTAAATCCCTGATTTTGTGGCCCCTGCCAAGGTATTCTAGCAACAAAACAAAGAGGTTCTACAGAATTTGGGACTATTTCCTCTTGAAAGACAACCTTAAGACCTGGGATTGAAGGACAACCCTTGATCTCATGGATCTCTGAGCAAATCATACAAGTTTCTACAATTTTTGCATCTAAAGGGAATTCCCTTAGAGCATGTTTTTTTTTCATTTTGGACAAAAAATGGCTAAAGCATCAGCCTCAGTTTTCTACTTGTTTTGTATTTTAGGGGTGTCTAATTTCTCACTAAGGCTCCCTAGAATGTCAGTTTTAAATTCATCAACCTTATTACCAATTTCTGCCCTACTTATAGATCTTGTTGCAGATTTATTTACTCTAACAAGAGAAGGATCTCTTGGCCCTTTCCCTGTTTTAGATTTCCCTCTTGAGAGATGAACACACAATTATCCTATATCATTTAATGTAAGTTGAGAGATATCCCCCTTCCCCATCATGTTAAGGATATCTATCCACTCATCTCTAATGGCTTTTAATAAAAGAGCTTTCAAGGTTTCCTCATCTAAATTGTTCATCTTTGCTCTTTTCAAATTATAGTTGAATCTCTCAATCAAATCTTCTAAGTTTTCATCCTCTCTTTGCATCATTCTAAACAATTCATTTTTTTGATTGGTAGGAATGCAATAATCCAAGTACCTATCCAAAAACGTTTTTTTCATGTCATTCCATGTTCTAATGGACTGAGTGACTAACCCCGTGAACCATTTCAAAGTAGCTCCTTTCAATGTTGAAGGAAACAATTTAAGTTTTTGAGAGTCTTCTAGATAGTCATAAGTTATGCACAAGACTTCAAACTCAAATAAAAATGTTTCAGGATCCTCACTTTTCAACCCATAGAAGCTTGGGTGGACGGAAGGTGGAATATTTTTCATTGTGGCATTTGTTTCCTCATCCACTATAGGGAATCCAAAATAATTATCTATTTCCCTATTTCCTCTGCCTTCTCCATTATTTCCTCTACCCTCTCCTCCAAACAGTGAGAATTCTCCAACTTGTTCCTCTTCTACCATTTTAGTTTCTTGAGAATTAGTATAGGGTTCAATCTGCAAGGTTACTTCCTCCTCCTCTGGTTCTTATATAAATGGAATATGGGAGAGAGGTTCTACTTCTTCTTCCTCACTAGGTATTCCTAATTCTTCAACTATAATGTGCTCTCCTATGGAGGTGAAAAAGGCTATTCCTGCTATTGGAGATTCAAAAATTTTCTCCCCTAGGACTAACTTGGTAGATGAAGTAGGAGATTCTATTGATTGGATTTCTGCCCTTGGAATTCCAAGAGTCCTATGGCTGGGAGTATGAGTTTGGGATGGAGGCGTGTCTTTTCTTGTTCTTGGTGGAGTAGGTGGTGTTGTAGGAATTGAACTTCTGCCCCTAGCTATAAATCTACCCCTAGAGTCTCTTTCTCTATGCATGTCATTGATTTTTTTTTTTTTTGAATGTGAGAGATAAGGCTACCTAGTTACACTTCCTTGACAACGACACCAAAATGTTTGGTCAATTTAGTGTCCTAAATTTCTCTACATAAATTATCAATCTGGGTATTGTAAACTAATGAAGTGTAATGCACTTTTTGTGCTAGAGAACCCTTCTTACTTTGTTGTTTTTATGTTTTATGTTGTTTTGGGGGTTCTTGGTCTTTAGTTTCTAATGATTTACAATGTAATTATCAAAAACTTAAATCTAACTTTCCTAAAGACTGCTCAAAATTTAAAAATGAAAGTAGAGCTTAAGAAAGACTTGGAAGCAGAGCTTAAGCAAGAAATGAAAACAAAGTTTCTATTCCTGTTTCACTATTATTTCCAAATCATGAATTAAAACTGAAAGTGAAATTTGCAATTGATGTCTAACTAATTACAGAAATAAAACTAAATGAAATGCTTAGTTAGTCTGCCTCTCAATTTTGGGAGAAAGTCCCCTTGGGATGACACTTGAGGAATTTTGTACTTCATTATTCTAAGAGAAAACAAATGGAGAGATGCAGCAAAGACTCATTGCATAAATGAAATGTTCAACCACTTAGTTTAGGATGAATTATCAACTTGAAGGGTTTTTCATAAACATTCATTAACACCATGAGTTAGTAAACTAAAAATAAAATGGCAAAGATAGTAAATGGCACTGATTAGTCTAATTGAGAATTTAAAGACTAGCAAAACAGTGAATGAAGTAAACTAGATTACATTACTGAGTTTCAACTTCTAACTACTGATAAAAATTAGAGAGAGATGAAGAAAAAATAAGCTACTCTAAATTATGAATACTATTAATAAGAAAATGATGAAAATTGCATCATAAACATTGTTAGTAAGAAAATGGTTCTAGACACTGTGAAAGAAAATGATGAATTTACAGTTAACAAGAAGAAGAAAAATAAAATGAAATGAAACCTTCTTCAATGCAGGGGCCCTTTGCAACTGATTAGGCTATGCTTGCTCAATCAGCTCTAAGAAAACTCCTTCAGATTTCCATAAAACATGTAGTCTTCGTATTAAAAGCAAGGACACAAAATGCCCAGGAATTACAAAGTTTAAAACTTCAATTTCACAATAAAACTATCATTATTACTGCTAACTTCTTCGGTCCTTTACACAGGTATTTATAAGAAAAACCATACAACTATTTGTGGAGAAAAACATGCTATAGCCAAACACGTAGAAGACAGATATGCGAAATTTCTTCCTCGGCTTCTGGAGACATAAATCCAAGACATCGTGGATGTTAGATTCGGTTGTATAGGTGGTTGTTGGATTTGGCTGTACAAGTGGTTGTTAGAGTCCATAGGTACAGGTAGTTGTTCTAGGTAACACTTCCCATCACTATGAAACATGTTAATTAATCACAAAACAGAGTCTTGTTACCTTCGGTCTCTACATTTGACTTATCCATTGACCATAGTCTTATGCCATCTTCTTTGTCGACCTAGGCTAAGTGAATAGGACAGGGTCCATGTTGCAATGATTTCCAAGCTACCCATGTAGCTAGTTTCTCCTTCTAACACCTAGAACCTATTAAAGCATGAAGGTAGATGCGGAATAGCCAATTTCTATAGAATAGGCTGTGTTCCGTAGCTAATATACAAAAATTTATTCAAACAACAAAACATAAAATCATAACATGTAAATCACTAAATGTCCTCCTCAAGACAGTATATACTGGTCATTGGTGATGAGAATGCATCTTTCTGATGGAAAAACAAAGAAAAGGAATGAGAATAATTGCTTAGGGAAAGAGTAATTTTGAAGCTCGACACGACCTCCAATTTCTTTTTTCGCTTCAAACCCGATTTAGCCTAAGTTTCTTTGTTACACCTTAGTCTAGTTTTGATGCTCTTTACTTCTGCAACTTAGATAATTAGCATTAGGTTGGTGTTAATTTAGCATTTCTTCTTAGCATAGCTATTTAATTGGTTAGTTAGGTTATGGTGTAAGTTTAGCATTTCATGATGTTTTCTTCATTACTGCAGTAGAGTAGCTCTCTCTTATAATAGGTTTTCTCTCCTTCCATGAAAGAATTAAGCTTCTTATGGCCCCATAGAACTTTGGCTTGGAACCCCTGGGGTCTCTTTCCAGAGAAGCAGTGACAACAGGCAGGACCTTCACTTCTACTTGTGCATATAGCACTATCACCTCCAAGTTTGTACAAACCCCGGGTTGATAAGTAAATCTGGTAGCCCTGGGAGTTGCAGCATTATTATTGTAATACCTAGGCTCATCACTTTTTGGTGTCATTTCCAGGGGTGTGTATAAGTAGAATTAATTACTGTTTTCTTCTATTTCTAGTCTCCAAACTTTCTTTTCTTCTACTTCTAGTCTTCAAATTTCTTCCATTGGTTTATTTTTTCAAAAGTAGTCTAGTTTCTTTCCTTCTTTCAGTTGTCATTATCTGCTTTCCTTTCCATTCTACAAGTAATTTCTAGCTTTAACAAAATATTACAAAAACCAACCCAGAAAAATTTCATTTCATGCCTCATAGGATTAGGGACACTTTAGGGAGATTCTCATCAAATACCCCCACTGCATCCAATAGGAAACCTTCTCTCTTCTTCAGTGGTGGTGAATTGGAATACCCTTTAGGTGAGCAACATTACCTATTTGAGGAACCTACAGAAGAAGAAGAAGAGGAAGAACCCATTCCTATTGAACCAATGGCTAGAAACCAAAATGATAGGAGAGATAGAGAGAGAATTGAGAGTGCCTTCCCCATCAGGGAAACCAATGGGGACACCAAGATGAAGAATATAAGCCCCTCTCCTCTACCTCATTTCCATGGCCTAAACACAGAGGACCCTGACACTTTTCTATTTGAATTTGTTATTATATACCGAACCTATGACTATACAGATGATGAGAAAAAGTTAAAATTATTCCCATCTACCCTCAAGGATGTAGCATTGCGTTGGTTCATGGGTTTACCTGGAGATAGCATCACAACTTGGGCTCAAATGCAACAGACTTTTAACAAAAAATATAGGGACTACTGTAGGCTAAAGGACACTAAAGAAGAGATTTTTAGGATGACCATAGGCCAAGATGAATCCCTAGAACACTATGAAGAGATTCCAACTTAGTTATAAAAGGGCCAGGTGCACACTTGACCCTAAGTCACTAAAGCTGGTCTTGCTTAGAGGAGTAAGGGAATATATTCTGGATACCTTAAATATGATAGCAAGAGGAGATGTCTATCAATTACCCTATGATGATATTAAGACTATCTTTAGAAACCATTCTAGGGCAGCCAGGAAAAAGGGTAGGGGTGGTCAACCTATGGCCAGTACATCATACTCTAACTTATCCATCAAGGGTGAAATTAGAAATATGCTAGAAGATTTCAAAAGTGACATGATGCAAACCCTTTCGTTGCAATTGGACGCCATGCACATCAAAAGGAAGCAAGAGGAAGAACAGAGAGCCTTGGCCATATTCTTTCCTAGATGCACCAAGAGGCATCCTAGGGATGAATGTTCATTGAATTGTATTAAGATTTGCTCAGTCTGTGAAGAAAACCACTCCACAAGCAAGTGCCCTTCTTTACTTGGACAAAAAGATGTACATCAAGGAGCTGAAGGGGTCACTGAGCAGCTTTGCTACATCAACCTAAGGAGACCTCCAGGGCCTAGACCATACCAGCAGGGTCTGGAAGGGTATCTTGAGTCCCATCTTTGGGTTGAAAACCTCATAATATGGCCAAAGGATGAGAAAAATGAAAAAGAGTAAGAAGATCCTTGGGTGAAAAACTTCCTTGAGGTACCCAGGGTAGATATCTAGGGTGAAAAGCGCTCTGAGGCAGCCTAAGTGTTTCTTTCAAAAAATATATATATAACAATAAAAGGAAAAAAACATAATTGTTATTTGTATGTGGGTGAAAAAGACAAACAAGGAGCAAAGAGAAGATCCAGAGAGAACCCTGCCTCACATATATTCATCTCCTCCACTCCTTACCATGCATCCCTCCATCAATTCTATTATTTTTCACTTCATTGCTTCCATTCAAGTGAAGATTGTGTTTTATAATAGAATCACCTCAACCATTACCATCATCCTTGTATCCACATACACTCCTACTCCCTCTATCCATTCATTACAGCATCCTCATAGCACCATCTAGAAACATGATCAAGAAATTCTAAGGGAGACACCAAACATTGCCAAGTGGTAATCCAGGAGCTCCACAACAACAGTGGCATCAAATCCAAGAGCTCCACAGTAGCAGCAACATCAAATCCAAGAGCTCTGCAGCAGCAGCAGCAGCATCAGATCCAAGAGCTCCATAGCAGTAGTAAAAACATCAAATCTTCAGTCACAGACACCTGCAAAAGCTAATAAACCATTAGCAGATAGTAGAGGAGGAAGAAGAATAAAAATCAGCATCACCTCTGATCTTTGACAACTGTAGCATGGAATCAAGACCACAGGTAAGTATCCCACTCACTCACTCATATGCATCATTTGATCAAAAGTTGTAAAGGTTAAGAGGTAGTTGGTTTATAAGCGAAAAGGTGGCAAAAAGGAAATTCTTTAATAAGGCAAAAGAGAATGCAAGGGTCCATAGATACAGTATTGTTATGGCAACCATTTGAGAATTCTTGAAGAACTAAGATTTGGGGTAGAAACACCAATGCACCAAAGACTCACCATGCCCTATTTCTTGATATAATCACTCATAGACTCCAGCAGCAAAGTAAAGGAGGGAAATTCCTAGCAGTTAGTTCACCATGGGTTGATCAGGATCCTCATTGAGGATGCCCTCCAAAACCTCAGGATACCTATATAATGGTCAGTCTTCAGAGACTTACTAGCTAGAGAATGACATCAAAACCCTCATCTATGATGTTAGTCCTTTTGTTAGTGAGGAGGAGGAAAAATAAGAAGAAGATACAGAGCACGATCATTATTGATATCATGAGACCCTTGGTGACCATGCGTTAATGAGTGATAACCAAGTGGTTTTCGCACAGTGCCTCTGCCACGCGTCGAGAGATCTGTGGAATCACTGGTCCGTGGTCCATTACCACCCTTCTCCAAAAGCGATGCGATAGATCCCGCTTACCACCTACCTGCTACGCAATAAACCATTTACTGTTCAGTTCGCACCATATTTTGAAAGTTTTCCCATTAAATTTCAAACCCCAAGAACCCAGATTTTCTTGTCCTTCACCCATTCTACTATGTAAACTTATGTAACCAATCTGTGCCACCTGAAGCCTCTGTTAACCGATTCGAGCATGGTTTACCTCCCGAAAATAATTCTGAACTCACTCCACAGACCTTTCAAGCTCAAAGGAAACCTTTTCAACCTCTCCTGCAAGCCAATGTTTTTTTAATAGTTTGTTTTGCTTTAGAGATGATCAGAAGACCACAGCCTTGGATAAACAGTCTTAATACTAGTCATAAGACCTATTTACTCCAAGCTTGTTATCGGTCTATTCAAATAGAGATGGAAGGTAAAAGGACACAATAAAGAACAATCAAAGTGTATCAGGGTTAAAGAGTATTAGATTGAAGACCAAGTCAATTAAATCAACTAGCATGAAGATAAACAACAGGGAAAACAGTTACAAAACGGAACATACAAATTCATGACAAAGTGAAGACAGATGAAAAACAGAGCGGTAAAAGTAAAAAGTAAACAGTAAAAGTAAACACAAAGACATTAATGGTTAAACAAATATGAAAACACTTTCACCAGCTACAATGAATTTTATCCAAAGTAAAAGTGAAAAATAGTCAAAAGAAGTTTAAGTTTAAAAGATGAAATTAGAGCAAAAATGGTACATTCTTCAGAAATTTCCTGTTTAAGTCATATTTTTGCAGAAACTATTGTGGCTAATCCAAGAAGTATTTCAAGAAGCTGGAAGAGGCGTTTGTTCCTAACAGGCCAATCTACAAAAACATATCTCAATTTTTACACAGGTATTACCAAGAGGGAGATAAGTGCATGTCTTCACAGCTTATTTTTCAGTTTGTGAAAAATCTTGTTTTTGACGTCTTTTTACAGAGAATATTGTGAACAGCTCGAAATGAATTTTGGGAAACTGAGAGAGGTTATTTCAAAAATATTCTTATCTACAAAAACCTCTTTCACTTTTACATATCTATCACAGATTGAAATATACAAGCATATCATTGGACCCTAAGTTTGCATAATTTCTGGGGTAGAATGCACAAAGGAAGGATGCAGTTAGTGACTGGGATGCCTCATCATCAACTAACAGTTGCTATCAAATTCGACTTTCTCTTGTTTGTCACCATGAATCCATAGAAATAGTGCCAAATAGATTCATTAGTTTTGAATGTCCTTTATTTAAGTTCTATTAATGTAAACAATTGGAGATATTTGTGAAACTAATTTTGATAGTTTTTCAAGATATTTCAGTTTACAATTAGTATAAATACTTCTTCATTTGAAGTATTTTGTGTGGATTCTTTGACATTGCTGTAAAACTGATATTTTGGAATAAAAAGTGTTGTTGGACAAATTTTTCACGGCTGACTGGATGAAGGATTGATGTAAAGGACTTTTCTCAGGATTCATGTGTTGGACATCAAACAAATAAGTATCTTATATCTCATGTGTTAATGTTTTCTGGTTTATTATATTCATTATGTTCCATATCTTAACATTAAATGAAAAAGAATAATTCAGAAGTGCTTCAACGCAATCTGTCTTCAATTGTTTTTGTTCTCAATGTTTTCTTCTGAACTAGCATAAACAGTGAATTCTTAATTACTTTTGTTTCCTAGTTTATTCATCTTAATCATTTAGTAAAGAATTTTTAATTGCTCTTTATTGATGGTTATTCATGTTCTGCTCTCTTAAAGTATGTTGAAGGGTTCCTAGTTTCCCTTTAACCCTTTAAGCCCATCTCATCTTTATAAGTCTCTATTTGCTCCCTATTCAACTATCTTGCCCTGTGAAACCATCCTTTATTAAGAAACCAAATCCAGTTGAGCCATTTTCCCTGACTCCATTAGCCCAATGGACTAAATCATTCAGTTTTACCCCTCTGCTTTTGAAATTCACCAACAAATCCAAACAAAACCCCAAGCTCTAATAAATAGCCTAAAACCTTATAAGACAAAGCTAAAACTTAAAGAGAGATCCCTCTCTGGATACATATTGGCTAGATTCTGTATCTAAAAGATTGGTTTGTGGTTACCTCGGACCCCTTTCCCCTTCTTACAACTTCTTGGAAAATCTGAGTGATAACAATGTCAAAAGCATTTTCTATTCGAAATTGAAAAGGGTCATTTAGTCTTCCTTTCCATTTTGAAAATAAATTGTCAAAATGTCACTTTGAGTGAAATGTTTCAGATCTATGCTTAGTTCTCTTTTTTGGCAATCCTCACATTAAGGGAACGAAAAAACAAATACATGCATTTGCATTTGCATTTAGACTGTGTGTGAAAGATGATTTAGGAAAAGTGCATTTAGTGTGTGCTCTTTGCTCTTTGTTTGAAAGAATCATAATCCTCTTTCCTTAGTAGCTAGGATTTTCATTGCTAAAAAAAACAACGATTGTTTATCATTGTAGATTGCATTTAGGAATTTTACATCTACATCATGTGGTGAACCATTGAAAGGAAAAATTCTAAGCAAGATCAACTCTAAAATAAATTTCAATGAAGTTAACAAGGCTTTGGAACCTAACGCAATAGATTTAGAGGTCTAGGCTAGAGACGTGTTCTGGCGTCGTAAAAACTAGTAACTATCGTTTTCATCGAAGGTTGGATGATTCCTCCTCTTTGATACGACAATTGCTAGCACGGACTTATGCTCCTTGTATCGTCGAGTATATATTGGGAGACCATAATAGGCTTATATCATTTATCCATAGGAAGCCGTGTATGCCGCCCTATTGATCACAATGCATTGAACATAGCATTCGAGAAGACTGACTGTCGTACATAAGTCCTTGGTAATTTCTCTTTAATTTATCACCAAGGTGCATATTGCAGTTTTGTGATTGGTTTGGTAATCCCTCTGTCTAGATTTCCAGAGTAGTCACTTTCGTTCCTTTTCCACTCCTTAAAATAAAAGGTCCATCTAAGCACTTTTCACTTCAAGCTCATTAAAAATCGAAGGGGACTAGAGTCATATTTAACTTTTTCTCGACTCTTAAAAATTAAAAAAGAAAAGTTGTGTCAAAGCATCATTAAAACTTATTAAATTTGAAATAATATCCCTGTCCCATTGTTGATCTTAGGTTGAGATAATGGAGTCCACCAATCAAGGAATCTTTATTGAGGGGAACCCTAGTCCATTTTCTTCTTGGGGAAATATTGGTGCTGCGTATATGGCCACATTGTCCCTTCAAGGAATCACAATTGGTCTATCGGTATGGCTTTTCTCAACCTCTGTCATTCAAAATACTGTGATTCCTCAACAATCAAATCAGCAACCAATCAATACTGAAGTTGACCCTTCGCCTTCTTCTTCGTTTGTTTCTCCTTCCCCTTCTTCCTCTTCGCTTGGTGAAAATAGTGATGCTAGTAACCAGGTGAATGAGAAGAAGAAGAAAGGGAAAGAGAAGAAGAAGAACTCAGTTAAGCAAGGGAGCAACCATGTAGCATCTGGTGAAAACCCACACACTAAGCTTTCCAAACCCAGACATCCATGCATAATTTGCAAAGGAGAACATTTTCATCGAGAATGTCCATGCATTCCTCAGATCTTGAGAGAATGGTCCCCCCGTTCGCACCATCCAATGTCATCAACCTCTGGTGATCAAGTTGACAGCACACCATCAACTAGTAATAGCGAAGTTCACAGACATAAAGGAAAGGTCAAAACCCCATGTAGGCTATGTGAAGGGGACCATACCCTTCCCTGTTGTCCCTTTTTGGATGAGGCCAAGAGAATATTGCATAACCATCTTGCTTCACCACAGTGACTTCCACCTGGATACAAGAAACTCTCACCAAGTCCTTTACTAGTTGAAAATCCGACTGACATAATTCAATTGTCGGCCGAAACACCTATCATTGAGGGTGAATCTTCTGAGTCCATACTGGACCAAAGTCAGCAGGTCAAGATGGCAGTCGGCACAGTTTTACCTTCAAAATTTCCACCTTCAGATGATACCATTCCCAAAGAGAATGAGAATGATACCGTTCAAATTCTTTTTATTACTTCAGAGTCCAATAAACTCAGGGGGCAATCCGCCTGTTCCTTCACAATAGAAAGAGAATCCCCCAGTTACTGATAACTTTGAGAAGGAAAATCGTTCACTTGAACGTGATGGTAGTCCAAGGACTATTAGATTACAATCTACTCCTTGGGCGTGACTATGTATACAACATGGAAGCTATTGTCTCAACACTCTTTCAAGTGATGTGTTTCCTGCATGAAGGCAAAATTGTTACTGTTGACCAGCTTTCATTTCCTGGTTCGAGCACAGCTTTGAGACAAACATCATCCCTAAATGGTCCTTTTGTGTCGAGAATGTCTCTTCAACCTTCATTCCATCCACCTAATTACCGCGAGTAATCTGGTGAATGTAACAAATATTAGGGGGCATGCACCCTGGACTGCTTAGACGGTCGAACCCAGCTGAAAAGATAGGTTTCCCTATAGGTTATGTGATTGGAAGTGTTATCTCACACCATTCACCTTTGTCTATTTGATAGACAAAGCCAAAGAAGTTTTCATCGGCTCTGTTGACAAAAACAATCCTGCTTATCCACAGTGATTTCCATATGGTTACCTGGAGACTCTCCTTTTCTCGATGTCTTGGGGCATGCAAACCTTTTTATGAGAGCAAAAAATGACATGTTTCATTTTTTAGCTTTTAGCTTTTTAATTTTTTTAGTTTGTCAACTTCTTAGGCTAGGTGATTGGTCTAACACACCATTCACCTTTGTCTACACCACAGACAAAGCAAAGGAAGTGTTTTATCTAGCTGCTGATGAAACTATCCTACCTAACCTCAATAGTTCCTTAGCTTTTAGTCTTTTTTAGCTTTTTAGCCTTTTAGTTTTGTCATTTCTAACTCGCATAAAAAGAAGTTGAGCATATGTTATCCCACGGTTCAAGCTCATTAAAAGATGAATCGGGCCATGAGCAATTTTATCGCATGGTTCAAGCTCATTAAAAAATAAACCTACCATTGAGCATATGTTATCCCACGATTCAAGCTCATTAAAAAATGAACCAGGAAATGAGCAATGTTATCGCATGGTTCAAGATTGTTAAAAAATAAACCTACCACTAAGCATAGTTTCTCTTGGTTCAAGCTCATTAAAAAATGAATCCACCCTCGGTAAATAACCTTTGTGATTGCCATGCTATCAGCCTTTTGAGCCTTGGTTATGTTCCTGCCATCACCTCCATCCTTTTGGCTGATCATATGCTTTCACTTGATTGTTTATCCTTTTTAGGAACAGCTATGATGAGTGGTCCTGTTAGCCACCCTCTTCACATCACCATGTTTTGAGAAGCTCCAAGCTTACCCAGAACCAGTTGCTACACTAAACACCACTCCTTCCTCAAAAAATGAGTCTTCTTTAAACTCTTTTCAGACTCGTTAAATATGAAAATATTGTCGAGCTATTGGCCTCTCCAGCTCACTAAAGTGATTGGAAGTGCCATCCCTCCTGTATATTTTAATATTTTTTGGACTTGAGGGATTATCTCAGGAAAAAGTTCAAGCACTTGTCTTTTTGGCTCACTAAAGGTATCGAAAAATCATCCCTTTTATATTATTTTATCCTTTTTTAGACTTAAGGCATTATGCTACTAAAAAGAACTACTGGAGTTTCCTTTTCATCCCTTTTCAAACTCTCTAAACATGAAAAGAACCGAGTTATCCTTGTCGTTAAACTTGTTAAAACAATAGTGACAAAATTGTCCACCCAGACAAGAATGAGTTTCATTGTCGCTAGGCTTGCTAAAACATAGCAACAAGTTTTCTCGAAGGGCAAATTATAGAACAAACATATGTTATCCTCCTCAAGCTTGACAAAAATAAAGAGGTACTGGTCAGCAATGACTAGGGAAAGAGGGAAGAAAACTTAAATAATTTTATTGGTAGCAGGTCGCTCTTGAACATGACACTTTCACTCCATCACCATGATTGAGTCAGGTTGGGTTATTCCATTCACCGGTCATATCACCATTGGTCCTCCATACCATCCATATTTTGGGGTTAACACTACAATTCCATCTCAGTGTCACCAATATGTTCAAGAGAAGTCATTCATAGAATTCACCATCCAGTTAATTCCTCATCCACTGCAATACCTTCACCTTCCATTTTTCATGACCGCCATTCCTAAATCTTGTATCGCAAGATCGTTTTTCACCTCCAGAAAATCATTTGCTTCATTTCGTGTCATTGATGTGGGATACATTAAGGCCCTCCTACAATGGGTCACTTCTTGTCGACATCAGCTCATTATCCAAGATGTTGACTTAGAAACAACCCTTTCAGTACTTTGAAGCTTGCATGCCTCAATGGCAAGTTTCTCACTTCCAGTGACAGGTTTACATCAATGGCCTTCGACCGAAAGATTTTGTGTTGTGTTCGCAATTGGATCATATATTCACACCACGTGAATTGTACTGTAGTACCTTAAGGGTCATTACCATTATCGGTGATTCCTCTCGCATCTGTTAACAGCTTACATTATTGCTTGGTAATCAGGCGATGTCTATCCATGTTCGACTTCAGGACATCTTTTCACATGGATCGACTTGTACATTAGGCGAGGATTGAACGAGTTTGAAGACCCCGGATCTAGTTTCATCCATCTGGGCTGCAATATATTCAGGAATATAAAGACATCAAATGTACACAGAAATTGCACAGATGATCATCCAAGCTAATGGATAATGACTCTACATATAAAAAATCACCAGTCTACAACTACAGACGATTATCTGTTCTATGTGCATGAAAATGAATTTATAAAGCTGAGCATGGGAATGCCCTCAGCTATATCATGGAAAATTATATTGTGATGATGTATTGTATTGTATCTTATATAGGTTACCTTCCAGGTCGAATACCTCGGATCCTCATGATAAAGCATTTCACCCGACATAAAAAAATTTACGACTTCATGCTTTAGGGGGTAACTGTTGTAGACATATTTGGGCGCTGCAACCCCAAACTTATATGTCGATAAACCAAGGGCTCTTTAACCCCTAAAAGTGTTGTTTTATACCCTAAAGGATCATGGTCAACTAATTACATCATTCCCCGGAATTTCCACCTAAAAAACCACTCAGAACTGGCCAAAACTGGACCATACTGACTGCTCCACCATCAGAGTGTGATGCATACTGACTCCTACACTAGCCAAGTGCAATGCATACTGAAGAGGCCTTTTGTGGGGTGTGATGAGTGAGGATGGACAAATGTCTGAGACAGTTTGCTAAGTGGATGCTCATGGAATCTTCTAGAAACTTCTCCTATGACACTTGCCTCTCTGAATTCGCCTAGGGATGAGTAAGAGTTCCAATAAATCTCCAAGTGGAACCAAGAACAACAAGTGGAATGACACTAATCAAAAATCCAAAGATGACTCACACCCTTGCAGACATCTATAAATGGATCCCTCATCTGAGAGATCTGGAGGCTGGAATTTTGTAATTTGTAAGGAAGTGCTAATAGTTTGTCTTTGAGAAGGAACATTGGATTGTTGGGTGATCTTGCTTTTCATGAGGTGAAAAGGGATTTGATGCTGGAATAGATAGCTAGGTTGTAATTCTCCCTTCTATTTTAATAAATTTCTTTGAGTTTTCCTCCATACAATCATGTATTTGTGAATGTTGTTATTTGTAAATGCCATTGTATGCTCATTGTATTTCTGATTCTGCAATGCTTATGATATAATAGATCGAGATGCTTTGATGGTGTTTTATTACTTTGTCTCTACAGGTATTCTCTAAGAGGGATAAGTAGGAAAGGAGTTGCAAGCTCTATCGAGGGGAAGAGAGTTCAAGCAAGGAGTTAAGCGGAAGATCCAAGTTGGTTCCTTTGCCTCTATCTTATCTATCATACATAGAGGAAATCCCAAATTGCTTTGATTGTTTGTTTCTAGGATAGATGCCAATCCTAGAGGGCTAGCAGATTGAAAAGACACTAGTTTTTCCGGAAACACCTGTAATTTCATTTCACCATTTTTGCTCACCTGTACATTAGTTTCATAATCATATGGTCACAAAAGTTCTCCTTTTATTTTCTCTTGTAAATTCATTTTCTTGCACTGTTAATTCATTTCACCTGTAGCTATACAATCATTTTACTCCTTAGCCTATAATTTTATTTCACCCATAACCAATAATCGTCGATAGATCTTGAGGCTTTTACATTTGGGAAATTTAATGCATTAGTGTCATTTTACACCTTAGCCTGTAATTTCATTTCACCCATAACCAATAATTGTCAATGTATTTATTCACAGATCTTGAGGCTTTACATTTGGGAAATTTAATGCATTAGTGAATTTTACTGATTGTTTCCTTTTGAAGTCAATGCCACACACATATAACTTATCTTTATTTAATTGAACTGAGATCCCCTACTTTGGTTGAAATAATTCCATCTCATACGTGAATTTTTCCAAAGGACCTTCATTCAACTCAACATTTTTGTTGCAAGTGATTCCATCCTTGCAAAATCAAGCTCTACATTTAATGAACCTTCACCATTGAAACATTGTTGAGCAGCTACAGTGCATTGTAACATGTAAGGAAGATTGTGTCCTGCTCTTTTGTTGAAAATTACTGCAAGAATATCCTTTAAAGAAACGACTTTGTAAATGAAATTTATAATTTGATGACAAATAACCAATGTTTTTCCTTATCCCCCTTTGTGAGTATTGTCAAGTATTGCATCTGCAGCAAATCTCACCCCCTGTAATCCATACTATTAATTTAAACTTGAATAAAACTTTGATGAGGGAAATTGAAAATTGGGTATAAAATTCATTTATTTATTTATTTTGTCAGGCCCTCATAAATGAGATTGCAACTCTGAAAACCAAAATAAGAATGTTGGAGAATAAGTTTGGCCAAAATTTATCATGTGCTAACAGATCCAATAAGAGAGAACCCATGGGAACATAAGATGTATTTTTTAATGTGGCCCTCCTCAAGTAAAAATTGAAAATTTGTAAAACATACAAAATAAAGAGGAGGGCGAGACAAAGTACCTAGAATTGATGACATGTATATTGGTCAATAAATCCTATTAGAATCGGCATAAGTTTAGAGGTAAATTTTTCTTTTTATTCAATTCATTAGTTTTCAAACTAAAATGGTACAAATGAATCATTTTTAATGACTTAATAGGCATTTCCACCTTATTTGGAAAATTAATGTACCAATGTACTTTATGTTTCCTCGAGATTTCAGGTATTGATATATTTAACCTCAAAGAAAATGTTCTATTCTTTATAATTTTATAGATGTTAACAATAAATTTTATTGATTAGTGGTTGCATTCTTATTCAAATTTTGAGGTAAAATTTTCTTAACTAGCATAATAGGAATAGGTATTGCACACTACTTTGCATTCTTAACCTAGCGTTGTCATTTTTTTTCCTAGGGTCAACCCCATTGAGTTATCATGGTTAAGTCATTATACTTCAATTTCTCAACATGATTTAAGTGGTATATCCTACCTATTATGAGTTTCCTTAGTTAGCGCCTTCCTTCCCTTTTGGTGACCATATTGAGTTCTCTCATAGGCTTGGGAACCTTATTAGTCCCACCATGACATCGAGTTTGAATTGCATGATTCTCTCTTAGTATTTTTTTAACCAAACGATAAGAGGATCTCATGTATTTTGTTATGCATTTTGCTTCTACTCACAAGATACAACAACCTTCAAATTGTATGCTAAGAATTATTCAGGTGATAATCACATTAGAGATATTATGTCGACACATTTCGAACCATCCAGTGTGGTTCACCTTCAAGAAAATATGGAGATATATATCATGGAATCAGATTAAATAAGGATGGTGATATAGAGACCATAATGACTAGAATATAATGACTATTTTTTATTAATTAATAAGGAACATTCTAATAAATCATAATACAAAAATGAATTAAAATATTTAAAGAGAAGTCAAACAATAGATGGTCAAAATTAAATAATAAATCATCAAAGTTATCAATGACATAAGAATAAACAACTAACTAAGGGGGAGTAAATCAAGGTCAATACCAATAGATTAATTAAAAATAACAACTAATTCATGATAAATTAAAATAAAAAATTTAAAAGAGAAAGTCAAGACTAATATTTGGGGAAGAGACCAAATCAAAGGAATAATATTAATAAAAAACAAAACAAAAACCTTAAAAATATATAATTCAAAAAAGGGAGTAAAATAATAAAGGGTTCTAAAGTACATAACTAAAACGATTGACCATTTTTTCTTTTTAAGAAGAAAAAAAACAAAAGCTAAAGAAACATTTCAAATTAAAAATCAAGAATGAAAAATACAAGTTGAGTAGAATAAATATATTAAAACAATAAGAATAAATATAAATATTTATGGAGAGAGAGAGAGGGAGAGGTAAAACAAAATGACTAAAATTAAACCAATTAGAGATGAAGAAGGCACTCAATAGAATGTTGTAAAGGAAGGAAGTATAAAGAAAATAAGAATTAATAGTAATTAGATTAACTAAAAGGAGACCTAAAGTAGATAAAATAAATTTAATACTCAAGGTTATAAGAATATATAAAATAAAATATGTAACATGAATTAAAATATATATATTATTGTTGTTGTTACATGCCATTTTGTCACATCAGCCCAAAAATCTTGTAAACTGGATCAATCAACATCCATGAACAGTTTTGTGTCATCCCCTCACTAAGCCTTAAGCATGACCTCTCCACAAAGTCTGAGTTTTTGGGAAAAATTGCTCAAAAACATTGTTTTTAGCCCCAACACACCCTGCCAACTTAGCCACTTGTGTTCAGCGCATGTTGAATGCTTGTTCACCAACATGGGTCAACACTTGATGCTCCCTTATGTAGGTGTGTTGATTCTAGAAATTTGGGAAAATTAAAAAATATTTCTAAAGCATCCTCTTCTAGAATATTCCAAGGTAGTTTTAACCATTTACCATGGATAGAGAACTCAAATCCTATGTTGGAGACCTTATCTCTTATCCCTTGAACTCATATTCCCCTCTTAAGTGGATCTCAAGCCTAGATTGGTAATTGGATAAGAATTCTCAAACTACCACACCTCTCCTATAAATTTACTGCATACCATGAGGTTTGGGTTGGATATTGGAGATTGATTGTGTCCCCATGTTGTTGGTTTGAACCTAAAGAGTCATCACTGTCATGCATTATGGTTGGTGGTTAGGTGTGTTTTATAGCAAGGAAGGACAAATCAACTTGGGGATACATCTACAAAGCCAAACTTCTATTTATAATTATAAACTCTCTCCTATATTTGTTAATGCAAAGAGTATATTATTTTCCTATATGTGTTGTGTTATATTTTCACTCATATATTCCAATGCCATGTTGGCTCATTGAATAGAGATTTTAAATTATGCTACGTAGATGTTGTAGATCCTTTACTTTTTTAGTCATGTGTGAAGGTTCTAATTATAGCACTTTGAGTTGGAATTGGAGCTTAAAAGCAAGGAGGAAAGGAAGGATTGCTACATATTCTAGGTAGGCTTATTTCCCATACTCTAATTTCTCGAAGGAAAAAATTATTCTTTTTGCCTTATGTTGTTCTATATTATTCCACTAGATCTAGGGAATTCACCTTTGTCTACAATTGTGAACCTTCTACATATTAAATTGGTGACTCCACAGGGGATTGATTTTCCCTTAGTGGTTTCCTTGACCTTAGCTCTTTTTCACCTCTCAAAGAAACCTTGAATGACTCATTCAAACATTGATTAACCTTAGGAAAACACTTTGTTGAGATTGGTTGTGTTGCGTGTGTCATATTTTGATTGAAAATGCTCCAGCGCATTCCCCGTTTTGAGATAGAGAACTCCAGTGCACTTGTCCATTCGTTGTGTCTTCCCTGTAGTGCACTTTCTCATGTGCTACACCTGCATTGATTCCATGTACCTGCATTGCAGCACACTTTCTCTTGTGTTGTACCTGCGTTGATCCCCTGTACCTGTGTTGATTCCCTATACCTACACTACATTTCACTTGCTCCTGTGTTGCACCTACGCTATAGCGCATTGGTGTCCATTTTTCACCTGCACTAATTCATTTAGGATGCAAAAATTTGCATTCCTTAGCCTTACACTCCATTATTCTTGAGTTCATCAAATTTTCTTTGTGTCTCTGACTTTTTCTTTACCTTTGGAAAGCCAGTCCCTTGTCTAAAATTGTGTGTTTTTGCTTTCATTTTGCAAAAAGAAAAAACCCCTCAAATGCTAAGGGGGGGCTGAATTATGTATGAGTGTTAATCACCTCTGAGTATCATCACCTTTTTGATAAGATTTTGTTTCTTTCTTTCCTTCTTATTGTTAATTAGGGTTTATATGGATAGTTTGATTGTTGAATTTGAAAAGTAAATTTTACATTACAATTAAAGTCTTTGTGGTTTATTTTCATAAGCAATAAAGTTGCATTCATATGTTTCTTTGCATTTGAAACATTAAAAGAAAAGACAAGAAAAACCATTATTTTCATTGCTTATAAGGCTTTGATTTTGATTGGAATACTGAAGTTGAGGAGATCGATTGTTGCATCACTTGCTTTTTGCATTGTTGATTGATTTCTTCTTCCCCTACTTAGTTATGCCTTTCATTTTTAAAATGAAAACAAAAAAGATTTTTTTTCATATTAGTTGCATCATATGTCTATTCAGGTGACATCGAGTCTTAAGCCGTGAAATTGAAACATAATTCAAGATCAACTCTAAAATTCACCTTAATTAACCTAAGGATCACTTGAAACTTAATGGAAACATCTAGAATTCTAGACTAGAAACGTGCTCCAGTGTCCTTAAACATAAGAGTTATCGTTTCTTGTCAGTGTTACAATCCAGGGTGATATCTCATTTGTTGGGTCCCTATAATACTAGTGATTACCCCATTACTATTGTATTTATACCCCTAATTAATATTTTTGTGCCCCTATTGTCCCCATATTGTTATTATTGTGCCCCATAGAATCCCTCTACTGTTATTTTTGTGGCTTTATATTATTATTGTTAGGTTCGCTGGGTTATATTGTGACTCCTTAGACTCCTATATATAGAAAGGAGGTTTTGTCATTTGAATCATCCAAGAATTGTTCATTTATGTAATGTAGAGGAGGTTTCCCCCTCAAAGAGGCTGAATTCTAAGGTCTTGATCTATCTTTTCTATCTTTTCTTGAGCTGGTTACATAACATTTGGTATCAGAGCTTTGGATTTTAGGGTTTCGCTGCTCCAAACAGGTCATCGTGGAATTTTCGCTATAAAGTTTGTTCTACAACGTTTCAGAAGTTGAAAAAAAAACCCATTTGAGAAGACATCGTGCTAAATCTCGGGTCCGAATTTCAAATCTTTTTGAACTATATTTACAGAGATATGATCTGAGGAAGTTAGGCTGTTTTCAAACTCCTGAATTACATTCCAAACATGTGACCTAGGGAAAATCGTCATAACGTTTTCTCTGAGCATTGGACTGAAATTTCGTAAGAAGGAACAGAAATAGGATGGACTGTAGTTTCTTATATATATTTTTCAAAGCTAAAGGTTGAAACAGTGACTCATGGCACGTCGTACACGTTCACTCTACTGAACTAGTATATAATCAGGTCACTGTGGGAGATTTCGCATAACTCTTCCTTGGAGAATCCAATTTGGATCCGAATGGTGGCATTTTAAAGAGGACACAGAGGGCTATGACAAATCACAATTTCAGAACTATATGATCCGAAATTATAGATATACATCAAATTCAATATCAGGCTCCTACAAAGTGAAAAAATGTGTGTAGTTTTGTTTTTAAATTTTTGCATAAGATTGGTTTGAAAAATTAGTTTGAAGGAATTCAAAGGGCATAGTAAAGCATTATTATTGGTAATTTATGTGCCGAGGAAAGAAAATGCAAACACCTAGTAGGCAACCTGAAAGCTCTAGCATGACCCATGAAGAAGAGGTAGAAATGCAACATGATATATCAAAATTACGAGACCAAGTGCAACAATTGTCACTTGCACAAAAAGGAACAGAATCTAA
>APFE030098149.1:1815-27832 GCA_000404065.3 Pinus taeda
GCTTTCAATCCACATGCGAGAGCGGCTCAGAACTATAACATTGTTGAGGATTTAGCTGTTTCACCCTCAGCAATGTCAGCTTTGGAAGTGCTGCAATCATGTCCAGCACAACGTAAGTTACCTTTGTCGGCTATAGGAGCTGTTGACGTTCAGGACCCAAACCTTATAATCTTCAATCTAGAAAATAGTGCACCGCGCTTACCTGATCAAATGGCTGTCCAGATTCCAGTGATAGTAAAAAACAGACCTGTTCATAGGACTGTGATTGATGAGGGAGCTTCCACGTGTATTATGTCGATACAGTGTTGGAGATCGCTTGGTTCTTCTTCACTAAATCAATCCCCGATGATTCTAAAGGCCTTTGATGGCTGCGGGTTTCATCCTTTTGGCATTCTACAGGATCTACCTATAGGGGTTGAAGGTAAAACCGTTAATCTAGATGTGGAGGTGGTTGATGCCCCTCTAGATTACAACCTTCTTTTGGGTCGTAGTTGGTCTTACGCTATGACAGCTATCATTTCATCAGTCTTTTGGCTTATAAAGTTCCCTCATAATGGAAAGATCGTAACCTTAGACCAGCTGTCTTACTTTTCATCCAACTCAGCCTCTACTGAGAGCATTCAGCATGTTGGTAAAGCGATGATCCCATATAAGGATGTTGGAGTAGGACTAGTTAAAGGTTCCAGTTTACTGGGCACTTTTCCTTTTCCTCCTATCAACGCATCATCTTCTACTGCAACCATTCATATGATTTCATCAGGTACCATTGTTAATGATGATCCTTGGATCATACCTTCTGAATCTAAGATAGACTCATTTGGTACTCTTATGCCTTTGAGTCCGTATGAACTTGCGTATCAGACCGTGCAGTCATTCTCCGACACAACATCAACCCAAATCGACTTAATGAATGTGGTCCATGAGGAATCACTTTTGACATCAAACTTGGATTTAATAACATTTTCTGAACTTGTTCAAACTGATGAGCAAATACGTGAAATCCTATGCGTCGATGAGTTACCATGGGAAGATCTTCATCACAGATCTTCGTTTTTACTTGAGGACGATCGTTTTGGAAATGACTTTTCATCCATTTTTACGACTGAATATGTTAAGGATGCTCAGAATCGAATGAAACATCCTGATTCCGAGTTAAACTTGCGAAATATTTCTTGAACTATTCCCCTTGACATCTCAGTTAAGCATGGAATTATTGAAAACGTTCATATAGGTGCCTCTTGTACGGAAGATGAAATTCAAACATATAAGGCCCTATTTCAAGAATTCCGTGACGTGTTTGCCTGGTCATATGAGGAAATGCCAGGAATTTACCCCACAATTGTAGTTCATGAAATCAAAACTTACCCGGATGCTAAACCCATCCAGAAACGTTTGCGTTAGATTCACCCAAGAAAAGCTGCTGCGATTAAAGCAGAAGTTGAAAAATTACTCAAAGCAGGTTTCATTTATCCGATCCCGTTAACGGATTGGGTATCGAATATTGTTCCTATTAACAAAAAACAAGGGACAATAAGAATATGTATTGACTATAGGGACATTAATCGAGCTTGTGCAAAGGACAATTATCCCACTCCCTATATCGATCAAATCATTGATGATTGTGCCGGTAGCGAAATTTTCTCCTTCATGGATGGTTTTTCCGGATACAATCAAATCAATATTCTACCTGCTGATCAACCAAAAACGACATTCATTTGTCCATGGGGGACTTTTGCTTATTGCAAATTACCTTTTGGGCTCAAGAACGCCAGGGCAACTTTTCAACAGGCCATGTCTTATGCTTTTCATGATATCAATCACATTGTGCAACCCTATCTCAATCGAGCTGATCATCTCGTCCATTTAAGAGGAATCTTTATGAGGTGTAGACATTATCGGATTAGGTTGAACCCCCACAAGTGTGTTTTCTGTATTGAAATGGGTCGATTACTAGGGTTTGTTGTTTCGAAAGCCAGCATTCGCGTCGATCCCTCGAAGGTTGAAGCCATTATCAAATTGCCTCCTCCTTCGAGTCTTTGCCAACTCCAAAGTTTGCAAGGGAAAGAAAACTTTTTACGTTGATTCATCCCTAACTACGTCGAGATCACAAAGGGTTTACCCGGTTGTTGAAGCAGAATACTTCATTTATTTGGGACGAGATAGCTGAGAAATCTTTTTTTTGATGCACAAAACACACTTGTACCCATGCCCCGTTGTTGCATCCTCCAACTACAACCAGGATTACTTTGTATCTCGCCGCCTCGACCACCCATTGTAATTGTTTAGTTCAGAAGATGAATTCAGTACTGAACATGTGATATATTACCTTAGTCGCATGTTAAATCCAACTGAGCTAAAATACTCACATGTGGAGAAATTGGCATTGGCAGCTGTTCAAGCTGTCCAATGTTTTCGTCATTACATTTTACTACGTAAGACTACAATTATTTCTGATTGCAACCCTATGATCTATATTTTGACCAAGCAATTGATGGGGGGCAAGTACTCCAAATGGATTGTCATCCTGCAGGAGTTCGACTTGGAGTTTGAAAAGTCTAAGTCAAAGAAGTCTTTAGTTTTTGTGGAATTAATGTGTGACTTCCCGCGTGCTGACACAGAAACTGTGGCGGAGGAGCCCATTGCGGACGAATCCTTGTTTCTAATCAGTATTTTAGATCCGTGGTACGGGGATACCAGCGTTTATCTCCAAACCCAATCCTTTCGTCCAGATATTTCACGATTGGAACGTCGAAAAATATGATTCCAGTCCCAATAATTCAAAATTATTGGAGATACTCTTTATCGTCATGGGGCGGACTCTATTTTTCGACGTTGTTTGACTCATGAGGAAGCTGAAAGGGTCCTAAATGACTGTCACTCTGGAGCGTGTGGCAGTCATATGTCTGGGTATGCAACAACCCAAAAGATATTGCGCGCTGGCTATTTCTGGTCGTCTATGTTTAAAGATTGGGTTATTGCGGTCCGAAAATGCCACAACTGCCAAATTTTTGATCGAAAGATGCACGCTCCACCTGCTCCTCTTCACCCTATAATTGTCGTTGGTCCTTTTGCCTAATGGGGTATCGATTTTATTACATGTAACCCTCACTCGGCAGGGGGGCATGCGTATATTATCCTTGCGGTAGATTATTTTACCAAGTGGGCCGAGGTGATGCCTACATTTGAGGCAGACGGCAAAACAACTGCGATTTTCATATTCAATCATATAATTGCTAGGTTTGGTGTTCCACAAGCAATTATCACTGATCATGGGCGTCATTTTCGAAAAGTTATGATGACTGAACTTACAGGCCAGCTTGGCTTGCGTCACGACAGTTCAACTCCTTATTATCCACAAGCTAATGGCCTAGTTGAAGCCATCAACAAATTTCTATTCATCATGATCCAACGAATCATTGGGATTCATCGGTCGAATTGGCACAACATGCTATTTTCAGCGCTTTGGGCGTATCGAACCTCAGTAAAAACATAGATAGGTTTCACTCCTTTCCAACTAGTTTATGGTTTGGAAGTTGTGTTACCTATTGAGTGTGAAATCTCGTCATTGCGAATGGCCATCGAGTTACTTCCAGCCACTTCCGAAGAGGAACGACATTTGTTATACTTCGCTCAGCTAGATGAGAATCGACGCGATGCTGCATTAGCGATCGAATCTCATGCAAAACGTATTAAAGCCCAGTATGATCGAAATGTGACCCCTCAAAATTTTTCGGAAGGAGATCTAGTCTTATTGTACGATCAAGAAAATGATAAATTAGGTGTTGTAAAATTCGTGCCTATGTGGCATGGTCCCTATGTTGTCAAGTGAAAGCTAGCAAAAGGGGCCTATGAATTGGTAGACTTTGACGGGGTCTCTTTAGGTAAACCCAAAAATGGTCTTTACTTGAAGAGGTATTATGCTTAAAATGAGTGTGGAGATTTTTTAGCTAGGTTAGTTTTTCTTCTAGCTGGTGTGTTTTAGATTAAAAAGTATGCTTAGCTTAGAGAGAGTTTTTCGTCGTTATTCCCGCTTATCTTGGTTTTACTCTTGATGTCGTAGATGTCGACGCCTCTCCAAACATACATTGGTTTTGCTGATGGTGCTTGTTGTAGTACAAGGAATATTTCTTCTGCAGCTTGGGTTATCTATTAGCCCTCTGACGAGTTGGTATCTATGCATGGGGTAAGCCTCGGTCAAACAACAAACAACATTGCAGAGTATAGTGCAGTGATTGAGTTATTATCTGAATCTATTTCATTTGGGATTCGGAGTTTGATACTGAGGTTAGATTCTGAACTCATTGTATTACAGCGTAATAGAGTATATGCCATTAGAAATCCAGTTTTATTAAGATTATTTTTGAGAGTGCGTCTCTTGGAACGTGAATTTGACTATATTGAATATCAGCATATTCCAAGATCTTTAAATACATTAGCAGATGCAATTTCTTCTCAAATGTTAAGTAGCGATGTGCAATAATCATACAAGTAAATTTAAAAACATTCCATAACATGTTTAACAAAATAAGTTGGTAATAATGATATCATATAACATAGGAGTGTGTCAAAATATACATCGTCCTCGATCATAGGTTGAAAAACACCTTATGATCGGCAAAAATGATAAGTACAAAAAGCAAAAATGTCATATGTGACTACAATAGGCGATCATCCCATCACTGGTGATGCTCTCGATACGAAACCACTGCACGGGCCACCTTACAAAGGAACCTCCTAAAAGGTCCTGGGACCCCAATCACATAGCGCTGAAGTCAACGAGGGATGTCATCTATGCTGGTCTCTAGAATGTCCCCTGTAAGGCGCTCTAGATGGCTCTCCAACTCGGCCAAAGTCTCTGCTGATTCGTCTTATGGGGCTGGAGCTGGTGCAACTGGTTGTTTCCTCTCATAAGGCCGGAGAGCGGCTGGTCGCCGTGGGCCCACATCTGCATTTGAAACTTTTACTATCAGTTTTGGGACATGATAAAAACAAAAAAAAATTAAATTAGGAAAATGTTGAAAATGACTTTACCTGAATCATCTCATTTCTCTCCTGGTGGAAGAGCCATGTCTGGGTCCCCACGAAAATCAACCGTAGCATAAGGAAAGTCCTGGATAGTAAAAGCCTGGTTCTCCAACCATTGGAAATACTCAGGTTTGAACCGAATGACCTCAGTCCCCTCATCAGGATGACGGGCCATAACTACAACCCATCGCATCAGTTTGGGCTCTCGAGGAAGCCCAGCTCCAACAGTGATGTGCTGCAGGATCAACATCGGAACCCTCTCCAGACCAAAACTCACAACTATAGCACCATATCCAAAAGTCTTTAGTTGTCCGTTTTTGGCCCTGGTCAGTTGGCCTTTCACATTGGCCAACACAGCATCGCACTAGTTGAAAATGGTGCCTCGAAAGCAATCGACTGCCATCCGCATCTGGGATCTGGTGGCTATGTGGAGCGCTGCACTACTACAGAGTCTGGTAACTGTAAACCCAATGACCATGAGTTCAGGACGGGATATGGTTTTGATATCTATCCCTTTGTCCCGGTTCTGGACATTGCAGTACTCTAGCCGGAGGCTCTTGACAGACTGGCCACCTGCCCTGGGCCCAAATAGAGTCAAGTGTTCACCCCTCCTGGGAAAACCAGTCAAAAAGTATATATCTGCTGGCTCGATTTCGAGCTGGTGCCCACCAATAAAGAAGCATTGGTCCTGTATACCCCATCTATCAACCAGCCACTACAAAAAGTCCACTTGGGCCCTCATGCCAGGTATGCCCCAGAATTTGTATAAGCCACATGCCTTCAATGCATCAATCGAAGGTTGATGATTCATCGCAGCGAGATCCACATCCTCATGCTCCCGTTCTCACCAATCAAGCATGATGTTTATCCTACATCCAAGTAAAAAGGCGAATTAGAATGCATAAAATTGATTTCTTTGGGTAATTTTTGATTTAGTTAGGTTTTTACAAACCTTTGCGCGGGGTACGCACCCTCTTGTTAGGGACAATGCATGAGGTCCACACCTTGCCTTCACGGAAGGTGCGTACCCCCGACTTTTTGCCCATTGCAAAAAAGTCGGGGTATGTGGGTCCCCTAAAAACCTCCTAAAAATAAAAATCAACCCCTAAAAAACAATTTCAAACGGATAGAAATAAAGAGTAGGATGATGTGGATTACCTGGAGGAGACAGCGTTTGATTCCGACGAATTGATTTTCCGCAATCTTCATGGGAAGTTTATGGTCAAAAGCCCTTTTTTCTCACCCAAATATCAAACGGTAAAAATGAATGGTAAAAAGTCCTTTTTATAAGTTTTTTGAGTAAATAAATTCCAAATTTGTTGATGTTTCACTTTGAAAAGGTGTTTTTGCGACATTTTTACCCATTTTAAACATGTATGAGTAATGTTTGAGTTTTTGTTTAGGATAACAGATTTTTTAGGCGAAATCAGTCATTTTCAACAAAAAAACATTAGAGTCACCTTTAAGCTCTTTTCTGACTCCTAAAACATGAAAAGATTGCCGAGTTTCTCTTTTTAAGCTCGTTAAAACGGAACTAAAAAAACGGTCCTCTTATAGCCCTTTTCTGACTGTAAAAACACGAAAAGATTGCTGGGTTCTTGTCGTTTCAAATTCGATATTGGTCATAAAACGACATGTCGTTGATCACTTTTTTACTTTTTCGGATCAGAGGCACTAATTACGAAAAGTACTCCTTGGTCGTAAAAGATCAAGCGGTTCTCTCAAGTATTTATACTTTTTCGGGCTTAGGAGACACAATTTACGAAAAAGTCCAATCTGGAGTCTTCTAAGTTTTTCAGACTCTCTAAATATGAAAAACGCCGAGTTTCTCCTATACTGGACTCGTTAAAATTTCACAGTAAAGGACCTGTTTCATTACAAATAGGAACGGACCACTCCTTCTTAGGGTTCGATTTTAAACTAAGTTGGACTCACCCGAAGGGTGAGCTTATAATCAAGCATATGTTATCCTCCTCAAGCTTGTAAAAAATAAAGAGGTACTTGCCAGAAATGGTGGGGGAAAAGAGAGGAAAATGAGCCTGTTTGTCATACTTTGTAACCACTCTTGAACACGACACTTTCATTCACTCGGGTTGGGAAGTCCTTTGCCTAACAGTTGATCGAACCACATTGAAAGTCTTCAGCCAGTTTCTGGGTATTAACTTTGGGTCAATCGTCACCAAACCATCTGCTGTGTCGTTATGTATTCAAGAGGTCAGTGCGAATAAACCATTCATCTGCAAAATATCTGTCATCCATCTTGACCATCCCTGAGCCAGTCCTTGCGACTAAATTTCTTCAAACTTGATCTATGATTTCGTGTTGTGGGCTTGCCTACGACGGATCACTTTCTATCGACTTCAGCTCCTTATCTAGAAAGATGATCTAGAAATCGCCAGTACCTTGGGATCTGCATGCCTCAATGGCAGGTTTCTTGCCTTCGATGATAGGTTGCATCATTGACCTTCGATCGAAGGATTTCGTGACATGTTCGACATCGACACATCCAATCACATCTCATGGATTGTACTAAGTACTTTGAGAGCCATTGTAATTATTGGTGGTTTCTCTCACACTTGTTAACCGTTTACATCATCAACTGGTAATCAAGTGGTTTCTACCATGTTCGACTTCGACACATTCATTCGCATGGATAGAATCATACTATTTCGGGAAGTAGAAATGAAGACCCTGGATCTAGTTTCCACCATCTAGGTTGCGAGGAATTTTGTATTCATTATGTTGTAGACTATTCATAAATAGATGGCTGCGTCCATACTATGTGTATACTTGTGATGTATTACAGGATCGTTCCTATATCAGAGCAGTAGTTAGTTTTCTAGTTAGTTTTGATCTGAGTATGGGAATGCCTACCTTAGCGATGATATGATCTCATATATATATTTTGCATTTGAATGTTTTTACAGGTTCCGACCAGGCTCTCCATAAGATGATCCTTGAAATGATAAAGTACTTCACTCTTCCTAAATGATAAATGAAATCCTCATTTACTACAGACTTCGCACTTTAGGGGGCAATCTATTACACAAAAATATCATCACCATGACTATTTGCAGTCAGTATGGGTCTATCATCACTTATACTGTACTCCTAATCAAGTCTCAGACCTTAGCTCTTCATGTCAAGCTTTGCAAATGAGAGATAGACATTGAAAATCAATATTACTCTGGTTCCGCACTTTCTCTCACTTTTGCCTGCGGGCCCGCACCCTTTGTTCGTATTACCTGCGTATTTTCATACTCTATCTGTAAAGGGGTGGGTGCGTACCCCTGTAAAAGTAAAAAAGGTGCAAGTTTATCCTAAAAAACTCACTTTGGGTTAATTCTAGATGTTTCTAGAAGGAATTTTGATGTGGATTGTTCACTCCAAGGTGGTTCATGCATCCCAAAAAAGAAGGAACTAATCCCTTGATAGGAGGAGCTATCCCTTTGAAGGAGGACCTAGTAACTTCCATCCATTGTACTATGAATTAAGGCATTGGGTCAGTTGCTGGAGAGGTTAGAAGCTGAACATTTTTGAGGGTAAATGCTAATGGAATTGGGACTTCCTAGTTAAACTTGAGAGGAGAGATCACATACCTTTTGGTTTCATTGGGAAGTGGGTGAAGCTTGTCAAAGTAGAGGAGACTTCTTGTCGGACCCTGGGAGGAACTTGTACAACATCAAGGCACAGGTTGTAAAGTTCTTCTTTCATTTGAATTAATACAATCAGATTCATTTTTCTCAACAAATTGTCTTATGTGGTTTGTTTCATAATCTCCTTAATCATTATGATGAATATGCTTTATGATATTGGCTTTTCAGGTGCTATTTAATTTGTTTGCTTGTTTGTGTTTGCAGACTTACACTTCAAGGAAGCTCATTTGGAGCGAGGGAGCGAGGCTTCCACAAACTTGCACTGGATCCAAGGTAGGCCTAAAACACTTGTTTGCCTTTGTTTTGATTGCATATTTAGAGAAAGATAGTTTTTGATTGGCTTGCTTGTCACTAGATATCTTTAGATACTAGGAAGGTCGATCTTGTCCGCAACCTTGATTCATTCCGCGTGACAAAATGGCGACTCCGCTGGGGACTTGATTGTTTTCCTTGTTTTTCTTTGACCTGAGAAACTTGCTTGTTTGTTTCTGTTTTTGGCTTGTTGTGTGTGGAATTGGGTGGATTTAGGATCTAGGTTTGTTTTGGCTTTTCATAACTTTAGGAGATGTCCACACCCTGTGCTTGTATCACAGTGTGTACCTCTATGCATGTTTACTTTGCACACAGAGTGTGCACGCACCTGTGCAAACTCTGAGCCTGCGGACCCTGCTAAATTTTTGGAAAACTTTATTTGTACTCTTGCAATTAGTTTTATCTCGGTTTAGGTGTTGTTATCCTCTGCCCAAACCTGCATGTGACTTGTCAAAAGCTTTCCTTGGTTTAATTTCATTGGTGTTAGGGTTTTAGGTGAAATTCTTAGAATTTTTGGTTGCCGGTCTTGATTTTCACTTCGGTCGTGTAGTAGCTCAGAGCTTAGAAGCATAGAAGCCTCAGATCACCCTGGTTTTTATTGGCCTTCTTATGAGTTTGACCATTTGCAAAATATACCTTTGTTGAGGAATCCCTCTTGAGTTTTCTCTTTCCAAAATTTCGAAAAGCTTGTGTTAAAAGTTTGGATTTCACTTTTACAAAAAAGAACAAAAATCATATGTTTTTGACTGATGTGTGATTCTGGACAAGTTAGTCCTTGGTATGCTTATCGCCAAGTAAAACATCCTTAAAACAAAAAAAAATTGTAAGCTTTTACTTCAAGTAGTTTTTTATAGTTTGTAGATCTTAAGATTTGCTTTGTTCATAGTTTTCTCAAGATTTGCTTTATTCATAGTTTTCTCAAGATTTGCTTTAGTCATAGTTTTGAGTGTTTTAATAAAAATACAAAAATCTCTTTTGAAAAAAGTTTGTTTTGGTAGCATTTGAGCGTTTGAATGAAAAAGGAAATTCTTGTTCAAATAACTAGTTATCTCGTTTTGAGTGCATTGGAACAAAAACTCTTCTTTAAATTGGTTTGCTAAGAAAGATTTGTGTTTACACGCATTTGCATTCTCAAACTCTTTCTTAGCTAGAAGTTCATTGAAGAGAAAAGATTGTTTGATCATCTTAAGTGCATCTTTTTAGTGATTTCGAGTCGAGTCTTCACACCACGATTTTCATTTCCGCACCTCTTGACTTAATCAAAAACCAATAAAAATAACGCTTAAAGTAAAATTAATCTAGAATTCTTTTTATTTCTAGGGCTCTATTACACTAACATATCTTAGGCTAGTGTCTTGGAGTAGGGATTACTTAACTCTCCAAGATAGTAAAACAAACAAGTAGATGTATCTTGTGGTAGGAGAGAAATCCAATTGTTGCATCTATGCTCTGGGAAAGCTCCTCTTAAAGGAGAAGCACGAGATCGTGTCCGAACCAGTGTGGGAATCAATCCTTCCTCATTGGAAACGACGCCAGATATTCACGTATTAAAAACGGTAAACCTTGGATTAACCATTGTCGAGGATCCTGGGCTCACTTGTTGGTAAACCTTGGTTTACGTCAAGGAGCCTTCAAGGGGGTTGAGCTTGTTACTCTGCCCTTACGTGCGTATCGGATCGTAGGTTGTTCCCCCAGGTATAATTGTTTCTGTTGGTAACCATAGTGACCATATTCTATAGGATCCTTCCTAACATAACGGTGGTGGGAACATCCCACTATACCTGGAGAAGACGTCGGCTAGACTCACTTGGATTTTCTGGGGGGTTCTCTTCACTCGAGACGATTAAGTGGAGAAACTTGTGCCAGTCTATTCATTAAGCAGGTTGTCGGGGTAACTGTTCCAACCACTATTTCTGTATCGAACTCTGCGACGTTGGATTTCATCACCAACTAGTCTTTTCAGTACAGAAAGTTACTGTTTGTGTGTGATTGATCTCTTAGATTCTTTAGGTGTGTGATTCAATTTGTTTGGTTCTTTAAAGGCTTTAGGTGGTTTTCATTGAGATTTTACTTTTTTTTCGTGTGAAGTAGTTATAAGTTTTTAACCGTGGCTAAATTACCGAGGAAGTCCCGTAAACTTCGGGGCCAACCTCCTGAGTTTTCACCAAGCCAGCTTGAAGGGCTACGGGCCCTGGTAACTCCTAGTGACAGTAGAAGTGGGTCACCTGAAAGAAGAGAATCTGCTTTGGCAGGTTATAATCCTGATTTTTCGGCATTAATAGCAAATTATAGTACACAACCTGTATATGTTTCAGAAGTTACTGGTAGTGTTGCATCTACTAGTGATATAGGTGAAGAACCTGAAATATCTGAACCCGAATCTGAAATTGTTTCTACTCCAATATCAGGGTTTTCTTCTCCAGCTTCTAGTGGTCCTAGTTCACCTAGGGTAGAAGCGATAATTACCCAAGATCTTCCTTCTGGACTAATAGCTATTGAAGAACTTTCTATTTCGAACAATGAAGAAGGCATCCCTATTCTAGAAGATCGACCTACCTTAGACCTTAGGGAGCGTGAATCAATCTTTTACAGTTCACCTATGAGCAGTGCTTGGTATATCTCATTGACTGATTTTTTGGAAAACCCGGGACTAAGTTTTTCACCACCTCGTATTTCTTATCACCCAACACATAGAGGTTACTATCCTCCATTGAATATGTCTAAGCAGTCATCCATGTTTTCTCAATCTCCAGAAGCCTTTTTGTACGGTGGTACTTCTGTTCCCGCTGGGTATCAGTCCATGTCTGGTACTTTTTCGGGAGAATCTCCTCAACCTATTGAACAAAAGTTATTAACTGGAAGTAATGGTACTAAACCGTTGAGTGTAGAAGATATTCTCATGATGTCAAGTTCTTTTCCCAATCCTCAACCGCAGGGTGGCCAGTCTCCGCCTGGGGGGAAACCTTAAGGAACCGAGTATGTGCCTGGGGAGCAACCTCAAGGTACCCAGTATATGCCTGGGGGGCAACCTCAAGGTACTCAGTTTGCGTTTGGGGGACAACCTCAAGGATAGTACATACCTACGGGACAGTACATTCCTCAAGGTCAACCCCAGACTCAGTATGTACCTCAAGGTCAACCTCAGTATCAATATGTACCTCAGGGTCAACCTCAGTATCAATATACACCTCAAAATCAACCTCAATATCAATATGTACCTCAAGTTCAACCCCAGTATTAGTACGTGCCTCAGGGTTATCAACCCCAAGGTCAGTACCCAACTCAAGGTTACCAACCACCTTCGGGTCAATTCTATTATCAACCCTACCCTCAACCCGGTTATGGTCCTCAATATCCTCAACCTGTTATGGGTCCATACCCCGGAACGAATTTAGTGTGGGATCCATCTCAATCCCAACAGGTCTTGCAACCGAATGCGCAGTTCTCATCTCAACCTGGACAACCCTTGATTTCTGGTTCATCCCAGCAACCTGTCCAGTCTACTGTTCAAACTTCTGCACCTTCTGTAGTTTCTTAGTCTGGGCCTCGTACGCCTCGTACTCCGCCTCAAACGTCTGGTGCAACTACTGCAACATCTACTGCATCTACCCCACCTTCTTCTGGAGTATCGACAGCTCTGGTTTCTACTGTCCCTATATCTACTCCTCAGACATCTTTACCTCAATCTGGACCCATGGTCCACACTTCGGTCCAGATGCCTGTAGGAAGTACGATTGTCACCACTCAACCTCAATATAATCAACAACCGTACCAAGGACAGTACCAATACGGTCTTGCTACACAGCAACAAACCTATCAGTATCAACCATACCCTGGGTATACATATCAACAACCTCCGCAACCCCAGTATGGTCCGGTTAATCCTGGTTTTCCAGGAGGACAAAATATCCCAAATGCGATTCCAATTCCTAGTTATCCTGGATATCCTCCTCCTGGGGTTGGTCTGTAGACCCAGAGTTTTAGGGACCCTAATCGTCAGTTACCATTTATCGCAACTTTGGACTAGCCTGACTTGACGTGCCTTACGAATGATCTAATTAACTATCTTCAGTATTGGCCGCTAATGCCGCATAAGTTGCCCACTGATATTCCTAAGTTCGAAGGTAAGCCAGGAGAGGACCCGTCGAACCATGTGATGACTTATCACCTCTGGTGTGCGTCTAATTCCATTTCAGATGATTCAATTCGTTTACGACTTTTCCAGCGCACTCTAACTGGTCTTGCGGCCAAGTGGTACATTGAGTTACCGCGAGCCACTTTTTATAACTTTAGTCAATTAGCTACCTCGTTTTTAACTCATTTTCAGTTGCCAATCAGATATGACAATGGCACGGAATTATTAACTTCGTTAAAGCAGTAAATGTCCACTCACATTTCAGATCACATCCATGAATGGAGACGTCGACGACATTTAGTGAAAGTTTTTATCCTGGATCAGATCTTAGCTGAATGGTTTGTAAAATCTTTACTGCCCAAGATCACTAAGGATGTAGCTAAGTCCAGAGTCGTTACTGAGGATCAAGTAATTGCTCAAGCACAATACCTTGACTTATTTTATACTCAGTCGGGTACGTTACACGAGAAAATCCCCGATCTACCCAAACAAAATCAAATCGTTGCTGCTCCTTCAGGGTCTCATGCCGCTGATGATATGATTGGTACGGTTAATACCAAAAGTAAGAAGAATTCTTCCAAGAATTCTTCTCCTATCATAACCTTGTCAGATTCCCCGACAGGAGATTCTTCCATGGAACTTTCCGCCGACATTCACGTTGTAGAGTCATCTATAGCTAAATCAAAAACCGGTGGTAAGAAGAAAGGGAAGAAGAAGAATAAAACAGATAAGAATTCGAAAGAGAAACCTAAAAAAGTGGAATCAACTGATGAAAAACGCAAACCTCGTTATCTGTGTCTCATCTGTGATGAAGAACATTTTACGAGAGACTGCTCTCATCGTGCAGAGGTTGCGAAAATTGTCAAAGGTTCCCAAACTCCTGTTGTTTTGAAGGATCATTTTCCAAATCAAGACAGTAAGATGATAGGTTCATCCTCTAGTGCCAATGAAGAACCCATATTGATGATGTCCCATGTTTGGATTGCGACTCAATCGCAGGATTATGGCAGTAAAAGTCCTGTTGATGGTAAAGAAGTAGAATCTTCCCATTCGAACCCATCAACCTCAGCTCTCGGTTCCGATCAACTACAGATCGAGAAACCTAATCCAGACTTAGTAATCAAACCGCCTGCCAAGGGTATACTTCGAAAGCCTTCTTTCAATCCACATGCGAGAGCAGCTCAGAACTATAACATTGTTGAGGATTTAGCTGTTTCACCCTCAGCAATGTCGGCTTTGGAAGTGTTGCATTCATGTCCAGCACAGCGTAAATTACTTTTGTCGGCTATAGGAGTTGTTGAAATTCAGGACCGGAACCTTATAATTTTTTATCTAGAAAATAGTGCACCACGCTTACCTCATCAGATGGCTATCTAGATTCCAGTGATAGTCAAAAATAAACCTGTTCATAGGACTGTGATTGATGAGGGAGCTTCCACATGTATTATGTCGATACAGTGCTGGAGATCGCTTGGTTCTCCTTCACTAAATCAATCCCCGACGATTCTAAAGGCCTTTGATGGCCGTGGGTTTCATCCTTTTGGAATTCTACAGGATCTACATATAGGGGTTGAAGGTAAAACTGTTAATCTAGATGTGGAGGTGGTTGATGCCCCTCTAGATTACAACCTTCTCTTGGGTCGTAGTTGGTCTTACGCTATGATAGTTTTTGTTTCATCAGTCTTTCGGCTTATAAATTTCCCTCATAATGGAAAGATCATAACCTTAGACCAGCTATCTTACTTTTCATCTGACCCAGCCTCTGCTGAGAGCATTCAGCATGTTGGTAAAATGATGATCCCATATAAGGATGTTGGAGTAGGACTAGTTAAAGGTTCCGGTTTACTGGGCACTTTTCCTTTTCCTCCTATCAACGCATCGTCTTCTACTGCAACCATTCATATGATTTCATCAGAAATCATTGTTAATGATGATCCTTGGATCATACCTTCTAAATCTGAGATAGACTCATTTGGTAATCTTATGCCTTTGAGTCTGTATGAACTTGCGTATCAGACCGTGCAATCCTTTTCCGACACAACATCAACCTGAATCGACTTAATGAATGTGGTCCATGAGGAATCACTTTCGACATCAAACTCAGATTCAATAACGTTTTCTGAACTTGTTCAAACAAATGAGCAAATTCGTGAAATCCTATGCGTCAATGAGTTACCATGGGAAGAGCTTCATCACAGATCTTCGTTTTTACCCGAGAGCGATCGTTTTGAAAATGATTTTTCATCAATTTTTACGACTAAATATGTCAAGGACGCTCAAAATCCAATGAAACATCCCGATTCTGAGTTAAACTTGGGAAATATTTCTCGAACTATTCCCCTTGACATTTCAGTTAAGCCTAGAATTGTTGAAAACGTTCATATAGCTGCCTCTTGTACAGAAGATGAAATTCAAACATATAAGGCCCTATTTCAAGAATTCTGCGATGTGTTTTCTGGTCATATGAGGAAATGCCAGGAATTGACCCAAAAATTGTAATTCATGAAATCAAAACTAACGTTTGCGTCAAATTCACCCAAGAAAAGTTACTGCGATTAAAGCAGAAGTTGAAAAATTACTCAAAGCAGGTTTCATTTATCCGATCCCGTTAACGGATTGGGTATCGAATATTGTTCCTGTTAACATAAAGAAAGGGACAATAAGAATATGTATCGACTATAGGGACATTAATCGAGCATGTCCAAAGGACAATTACCCTACTCCCTATATCGATCAAATCATTGACGATTGTGCCAGCAACGAAAATTTCTCCTTTATGGATGGCTTTTCCGGATACAATCAAATCAATATTCTACCTGCTGATCAACCAAAAATGGCATTCATTTGTCCATGGGGGACATTTACTTATTGCAAATTACCTTTTGGGCTCAAGAACGTTGGGGCAACTTTTCAACGGGCCATGTCTTATGCTTTTCATGATATTAAGCACATTGTGCAACCCTATCTCGATGACTTTCTTGCTCATTCATTACATCGAGCTGATCATCTCATCCATTTAAGAGCAATTTTTATGAGGTGTAGGCATTATCGGATTAGGTTGAACCCCCACAAGTGTGTTTTCTGTATTGAAATGGGTCGGTTACTGGGGTTTGTTGTTTCAAAAGCCGACATTCGCGTGGATCCCTCGAAGGTTGAAGCCATTATTAGATTGCCTCCTCCTTCAAGTCTTCGCCAACTCCAAAGTTTGCAAGGGAAAGCAAAAATTTTACGTCGATTCATCCCTAACTATGCTGAGATCACAAAGGGTTTTACTCGGTTGTTGAAGCAGAATACTTCATTCTTTTGGGACGAGATAACTAAGAAATATTTTGATGCGCTAAAACACGCGTTGACCCATGCACCGTTGTTTCATCCTCCCAACTACAACCAGGACTACTTCTTGTATCTCGCTGCTTCCTATTCCACCATCAGAATGGTGTTAGTTCAGGAATATGAATTCAGTACTGAACATGTGATATATTACCTTAGTCGAACGTTAAATCCAACTGAGCTAAAATACTCACATGTGGAGAAATTGGCATTGGCGGTTGTTCAAGCTGTCCAATGTTTTCGTCATTACATTTTACTACGTAACACTGCAGTTATTTCTGATTGCAACCCTATGATCTATATTTTGACCAAGCAATTGCTGGAGGGCAAGTACTCCAAATGGATTGTCATCCTGCAGGAGTTCGACTTGGAATTTGAAAAGTCTAAGTCAAAGAAATCTTTAGTTTTGCGGAATTAATGTGTGACTTCCCGCGTGCTGACATGGAAACTGTGGCGGAGGAGCCCATTGCAGACAAATCCTTGTTTCTAATCATCACTTTAGATCTGTGGTACGGGGATATCATCATTTATCTCCAAACCCAATCCTTTCGGCCAGATATTTCACGATCGAACCGTCGGAAAATACGATTCCAGTCCCAACAATTCAAAATTATTGGAGATACTCTTTATCGTCGTGGGGTGGACTCTGTTTTTCGACGTTGTTTGACTCATGAGGAAGCTGAAAGGGTCCTCAATGACTGTCACTATGGAGCGTGTGGCAATCATATGTTTGGGTATGCCACTGCCCAAAAGATATTGTGCGCTGGCTATTTCTGGTCGTCCATGTTTAAAGATTGTATTATTGCGGTCCGAAAATGCCACAACTGCCAAATTTTTGATCGAAAGATGCGCGCTCCACCTGCTCCTCTTCACCCTATAATTTTCATTGGTCCTTTTTCCAAATGGGGTATCAATTTTGTTACATGTAACCCTCACTCAGCCGGGGGCCATGCATATATTATCCTTGCGGTACATTATTTTACCAAGTGGGCCGAGGCGATGTCTACATTTGAGACAGACGGCAAAATAGCTATGATTTTCGTATTCAATCATATCATTGCTAGGTTTGGTGTTCCACAAGCGATTATCATTGATCATGGGCATCATTTTCGAAACGTTATGATGACTGAACTTACAGGCCAGCTTGGCTTGCGTCATGGCAGTTCAACTCCTTATTATCCACAAGCTAATGGCCTGGTTGAAGCCATCAACAAAGTTCTAGTCATCATGATCTGACGAATCATTGTGATTCATCAGTCGAATTGGCACAACATGATATTTTCAGCGTTGTGGGCGTATCAAACCTCAGTTAAAACGTCAACAGGGTTCACTCCTTTCCAACTAGTTTATGGTTTGGAAGCTGTGTTACCTATTGAGCGAAATCCCGTCATTGCGAATGGCCATCGAATTACTTCCAGCCACTTCCAAAGAGGAAAGACGTTTGTTATAATTGGCTCAGCTAGATGAGAATCAACGCAATGCTGCATTAGCGATCGAATCTCATGCAAAACGTATTAAAGCTCAGTATGATCGAAATGTGACCCCTCGAAATTTTTCGGAAGGAGATATAGTCTTATTGTACGACCAAGCAAATGATAAATTAGGCGTTGGAAAATTCGTCCCTATGTGGCATGGTCCCTATGTTGTCAAGCGAAAGCTAGTGAAAGGGGCCTATGACTTGGTAGACTTTGATGGGGTCTCTTTAGGTAAACCCAGAAATGGTCTTTACCTGAAGAGGTATTATGCTTAAAATGAGTGTGGAGATTTTTTAGTTAGGTTAGTTATTTTCTTCTAGCTGGTGTGTTTTAGATTAAAATGTGTGCTTAGCTTAGAGTGAGTTTTTCGTCGTTATTCTCGCTTATCTTGGTTTTACGTTTGATGTCACAGATGTCGACGCCTCTCCAAACATACATTGGTTTTGCTGATGGTGCTTGTCGTAGTACACGGAATATTTCTTCCACAGCTTGGGTTATTTATTCGCCCTCTTACGAGTTGGTATCTATGCATGGGGTAAGCCTCGGTCAAACAACAAACAACATTGCAGAGTATAGTGCAGTGATTGAGTTATTATCTGAATCTATTTCATTGGGGATTCGGAGTTTGATAGTGAGGTTAGATTCTGAACTCATTGTATTACAGCTTAATAGAGTATGCGCCATTAGAAATCCAGTTTTATTGAGATTATTTTTGAGAGTACGTCTCTTGGAACGTGAATTTGACTATATTGAATATCAGCCAATTCCAAGATCTTTAAATACATTAGCAGATGCAATTGCTTTTCAAATGTTAAGTAGACATGTGCAATAATCATACAAGTAAATTTAAAAAAACATTTCATAACATGTTTAACAAGATAAGCTGGTAATAATGATATCATATATATAGGAATATGTCAAAATAATACATCGTCCTCGATCATAGGTTGAAAAACACCTTATGATCTGCAAAAATGATAAGTACAAAAAGAAAAAATGTCATATGTGACTGCAATAGGCGATCATCCCATCACTGGTGATGATCTCGATACGAAACCACTTCATGGGCCACCTTACAAAGGAACCTCCTAAAAGGTACTGGGACCCCAATCACATAGCGCTGAAGTCGATGAGGGATGTCATCTATACTGGTCTCGGGCATGTCCCCTGTCAGGCGCTCTAAATGGCTCTCCAACTCAGCCAAGGTCTCTGCTGATTCGTCCTGTGGGGCTAGAGCCGGTGCAACTGGTTGTTTCCTCTCATAAGGTCGGAGAGCAGCTGGTCGCCGTGGGTCCACATCTTCATTTGAAACTTTTACTATCAGTTTTGGGATGATATAAAAACAACAAAAAATTAAATTAGGAAAAATGTTGAAAATGATTTTACCTGCATCATCCCATTGCTCTCCTGGCAGAAGAGCCATGTCTGGGTCTCCACGAAAATCAACCCCAGCATAAGGAAAGTCCTGAATAGAGAAAACCTAGTTTTCCAACCATTGGAAATACGCAGGTTTGAACCAAATGACCTCGGTCCCCTCATCAGGATGACAGGCCATAATTGTAACCCATCGCATCAGTTTGGGCTCTCGAGGAAGCCCAGCTCCAACAGTAAGGTGTTGTGGGATCAGCATCAGAACCCTCTCCAGACCAAAACTCACAACTATAGCACCATACCCAAAGGTCTTTAGCTGTCCGTTTTTGGCCCTGGTCAGTTGGCCCTTCACATTGGCCAACAAAGCATTGCACCAGTTGAAAATGGTGCCTCGAAAGCAATCAACTGCCATCCGCATCTGGGATCCGGTGGCAATGTGTAGCACTGCACTGCGGCAAAGTCTGGTAACTGTGAATGTAATAACCATGAGTTCAGGAAGGGATATGGTTTTGATATCTATCCCTCTGTCCCGGTTCTGGACATTGCAGAACTCTAGGCGGAGGCTCTTGACAGATTGGCCACCTGCCCTGGGCCCAAATAGAGTCAAGTGTTCACCCCTCCTGGGAAAACCAGTCAAAAAGTATATATCAATTGGCTCGATTTCGAGCTGGTGCCCACCAATAAAGAAGCACTGGTCTTGTATACTCCATCTATCAACCAGCCACTACAAAAAGTCCACCTGGGCCCTCATGCCAGGTATGGCCCAGAACTTGTACAAGCCACATGCCTTCAATGCATCGATCGAAGGTTAATGATTCATCGTGGCGAGGTCCACATCCTCGTGCTCCCATTCTTGCCAATCAAGCATGATGTTTATCCTACAATAAAGTAAAAAAGATGAATTAGAATATGCAAAATTGATTTCATTGGGTATTTTTTGAGTTAGTTAGGTTTTTATAAACCTATACACAGGGTACACACCCCCTTGTTAGGGACAGTGCGTGGGGTCCACACCTTGCCTTCACGGCAGGTGCGTACCCCCGACTTTTTGCCCATTGCAAAAAAGTCGGGGTACGCAAGTCCCCTGTGGTAAACCTATGGGCCCCTGCGCGTGGGTTTTCAAACCTAAAAACCTCCTAAAAACAAAAATTTAACCCTAAAAAACAATTTCAAATGGACAAAAATGAAGGGTAGGATGATGTGGATTACCTGGAGGAGACGGCGTTCGATTCCGACGGACGGATTTTCTGCAATCTTCACGGGAAGTTTCTGGTCAAAAGCCCTTTTTTTTCTCACCCAAATCTCAAATGGTAAAAATGAATGGTAGAAATTCATTTTTATAAGTTTTTTGGGTAAATAAATTCTAAATTTGTTTATGTTTCACTTTAAAAAGGGGTTTTTTGTGACAGTTTTACCTATTATTAAACAGGTATGAATAATGTTTGAGTTTTTGTTCAGGATAACGGATTTTCAGGCGAAATCAGTCATTTTCAACAAAAAACCATTAGAGTCACCTTTAAGCTCTTTTCTGACTCCTAAAACATGAAAAGATTGCTGAGTTTTTCTTTTTGAGCTCGTTAAAACGGAACTAAAAAGACGGTCCTCTTACAGCCCTTTTCTGACCGTAAAAACATGAAAAGATTGCCGGGTTTTTTTCTTTTCAAATTCGATATTGGTCATAAAACGACATGTCGTTGATCGCTTTTTTACATTTTTGGATCAGGGGCACTAATTACGAAAAGTACTCCTTGGTCGTAAAAGATCAAGCGGATCTCTCAAGTATTATTTTATACTTTTTCGAGCTTGGGAGACACAAATTTATGAAAAAGTCAACCCTGGAGTCTTCTTAAGTTTTTTCAAACTCTCTAAAAATGAAAAACGTCGAGTTTCTCCTATACTGGACTCGTTAAATTCCGACAGTAAAGGACCTGTTCAATTACAAACAGGAACGGACCACTCCTTCTTAGGGTTCGAATTTAAACTAAGTCGGACTCACCCGAAGGGTGAGCTTATAATCAAGCATATGTTATCCTCCTCAAGCTTGTAAAAAATAAAGAGGTACTTGCCAGAAATGGTGGGGGAAAAGAGAGAAAAATGAGCCAGTTTGTCATACTTTGTAACCACTCTTGAACACGACACTTTCATTCACCTGGGTTGGGAAATCCTTTGCATAAAAGTTGATCAAACCACATTGAAAGTCTTCAACCGGTTTCTGGGTATTAACTTTGGGTCAATCGTCACCAAACCATCTGTTGTGTCGTTATGTGTTCAAGAGGTCAGTGCGAATAAGCCATTCATCTGCAAAATATCTGTCATCCATCTTGACCATCCCTGAGTCAATCCTTGCAACTAAATTTCTTCGAACTTGATCTATGATTTCGTGTTGTGGGCTTGTCTACGACGGATCGCTTTCTATCGACTTCAGCTCTTTATCTAGAAATATGATCTAGAAATCGCCAGTACCTTGGGATTTGCGTGCCTCAATGGCAGGTTTCTCGTCTTCGACGATAGGTTGTATCATTGACCTTCGATCAAAGGATTCTGTGACATGTTTGACATTGACACATCTAATCACATCTCATGGATTGTACTGAGTACTTTGAGACCCATTGTCATTATTGATGGTTTCTCTCACACGTTAACAGTTTACATCATCGACTGGTAATCAAGTGGTTTCTACCATGTTCGACTTCGACACATTCATTCGCATGGACAGAATCGTACAATTTCGAGGAGTAGAAATGAAGACCCTGGATCTAGTTTCCACCATCCAGGCTGCAAGGAATTTTGTATTCATTATGTTGTAGACTATTCATAAACAGATGGCTGCGTCCATACTGTGTCTACATGTGTCTATACTTATGATGTATTACAAGATCGTTCCTACATCAAAGCAGTAGTTAGTTTTCTAGTTAGTTTTGATCTGAGTATGGGAATGCCTACCTCAGCGATGATATGATCTCATATATATATTTTGCACTTGAATGTTTTTACAGGTTCCAATCGGGCTCTCCGCAAGATAATCCTCGAAATGATCAAGTGCTTCACTCTTCTTAAATGATAAATGAAATCCCCATCTACTACAGACTTCGCACTTTACGGGGCAATCTATTACGCAAAAATATCGTCACCCTGATTATTTGCAGTCAGTATGGGTATATCATCACTTATACTAGCCTCCTAAGCAAGTCTCAAACCTTAGCTCCTCATGTCAAGCTTTGCAAATGAGAGAAAGACATTGAAAATCAATATTACTCTGGTTCCGCACTTTCTCCTACTTTTACCTGCGGACCCGTACCCTTTGTTCATATTACCTGCGTACCTGCACGCTCTGTCTATAAAGGGGTCGGTGTGTACCCCTGTAAAAGTAAAAAACGCGCAAGTTTATCCTAAAAAACTCACTTTTGAGTTAATTCTAGATGTTTCTAGAAGGATTTTGACGTGGATTGTTCGCTCCAAGGTGGTTCATGCATCCCAAAAGAGAAGGAGCTAATCCCTTGATAGGAGGAACTATCCCTTTGAAGGAGGGCTTTATCCCTTTGAAGGAGGACCTAGTAACTTCCCTCCATTGCACTATAAATTAAGGCATTGGGTCAGTTGCTGAGGAGGTTAGAAGCTGAACATTTTGAGGGTAAATGCTGATGGAATTGGGACTTCCTAGTTAAGCCTGAGAGGAGAGATCACATACCTTTTGGCTTCATTGGGAAGTGAGTGAAACTTGTCAAAGTAGAGGAGACTTCTTGTCGGACCCTGGGAGGAGCTTGTACAGCATCAAGGCACAGGTTGTAAAGTTCTTCTTTGATTTGAATTAATACAATCAGATTCATTTTTCTCAACAAATTGTCTTATGTTGTTTGTTTCATAATCTCCTTGATCATTATGATGGATATGCTTTATGATATTGGCTTTTCAGGTGCTATTTAATTTGTTTGCTTGTTTGTGTTTGCAAACTTGCTACAAGGGAGCTCATTTGGAGCAAAGGAGTGAGGCTTCCACAAACTTGCATTGGACCCAAGGTAGGCCTAAAACACTTGTTTGCCTTTGTTTTTAATTGCATATTTAGAGAAAGATAGTTTTTGATTGGCTTTCTTGTCACTAGATATCTTTAGATACTACGGAGGTCGATCTTGTCCGCAACCTCGACTCATTCCGTGTGACACTTAAAATGGCCCCGAAAGTTCAAGAGAAATTTTTTTCTAGAAAAAATACCAAGATGGAGAGATTTTCTTTGAGCCCGTGGAATATGTAGGTGTCCTAAAATATCCACTAGGATCATCGAGTTCATAGATTCAATTGAAAATATATGGATGAATATGACTCACGATGCTTCTATTATCTTATATTTTAAAGTGATGGAACTTGGGATACAAAATTTTGAATAAGGCCAAGGGGAATTTCTTGGGTCATCTAGTGAAGTCCCACATTTTGATTAATTTAACACTTAGATTTATTCTCTTGAAATTGCCATTAAATTGACCACTCCAAACCCCTTGTCGATGACGATATTGTACCTTATTTATGCCCTAATGAAAATCATCAAGGGGTTGTAAGAACTCATAAAACCACTTACCCTTAAACGCTTCTCGTAGTTCATGACAATGACATGACTCTAGCATCTCCTTGAAATCATTAGCCTTTAGGAACATGGAAATAGAATAATATGTGGCATGGCCCCCTCATGGTGTGTTGTATGTTTTCGATAATGACCCATAAATTCACACATGTAAATAAGAATCCTTGGCCTATGTTCGACAATGGACACTACATCGCATAACCAATCTGAGTGCATTGCACCTAGTATATTATGTATTTTATATTTTAGTTTGGTGTGTGATGTGAGTGCATTTTATTTTTGCATGTGGTTTTTTTTTTCGTTTGATGCTTATCATGATTGGTGCCAATTCATATTTGTTAATTAAATCCCCTTGACCCTTGTCATAAGTACACCCTCGATAGTGTGACAGCGGGAGAAGCTAGGGTTGGAGTTGAAGACAGGGTTTTGGATTTAGGGTTCTATGGCGGGCAGTGTAGGGGGGAGTGCTGCTCCCTCCTACAGCAAAGCAGTCATAGGAGGAAGTCAAGATGCGGGAAAGAAGCATTTCAAAAACCTACTGGACAAGATCTCAGAAACCAGAAGTTAGGGGACATCTGGAAGAAGTGGAGATCAGGATTAGGAAGGGAATCAATAGGAAATGAGAAAAGAAAAGGACAACGGAGGCAGTAGTGCAAAACCGGCTTCCAGAAAGACTATTTGAGTCTACAAATCCAAGTCAGGCATTATTCCTAGGGTCGTATTAAGTGACACAACGATACAAGCTCACAGAGATCATATGACGTAGCATGCAATGATATGCAAGTTCATGGGGTTATGGCCGATAGAGAGGGTGTTGCATGTCTGGACATAGAGCCATTGGAAGCCAAAGGGAGAAATACATTTACGTCTGGGTTCTAAGGGCTTTTTCACAGTAGTGTTCGCAAACATAGAAGACAAAGACAGAGTGTCTGAAGGGGGCGGCCTATTTCTAGGCTACAATAGGACTGTACATGCGGCCATGGATAATGAACTTTGTCCCAGAACGTGAAACATTCACATCAGTACCGGTTTGGATCAGACTATATTCCCTTCCTCTTGATTATTGGCTACCAGAACCTTTGAAAACCATAGGCAACAAGCTGGGAAATTTTCTAAAGATCTTAGAGGCAACTTTGAAATGAAGATATACCTCCTTTGTCTAAATATGTGTGGAAATGTGTTGTAGATCTAACTCAAGAATATTATAGATCTGATATGAAAATATAAGACAATGCAAATAAACCCAGAAATGATATGAAATTATTCTTTATTATCAAACCCTTAAGGTAGGGCAACACCATACATTTACTCCTTAAGGAAGGAGAATACTCCACAAGCCATATGCTTGATCATACAAGAATATTTCTCTTCATATCCCTCCATGTGGAGTCTCTAGCCTCTATATAGGCCTCATACATACAATACCATGCATCATTACCATGGTTTCCTCATACCATCAACTAATACCATGGGCCCGTTACATTATTATTAACTACTTGTGGTCCCTTACATGACATGGGTTAACCACCTTATTTATTACTATGGCCCATCCCATTATTACATTATTACCTTGGGTACCTCCCTCGGTACCCCATATTACCCCCCCTAGGTATATAACATTCCACCCCCTTAGCATGTTTCGTCCCCAAAACATGGGAAGAACACAAATAATAAGATCTACTCAAAAGAGTAGTACACTGATACCATGCACGTGCATCTAGCCATCCAAGAGAAAGGCGAACCCTCGATCTCGCTGGTGCCTCGCTCGCTTGAGATGGAAGTTGACCGTGGTAGCTCTTCTGTGTTGATATGTAGTAGGTGGATCGTCTCTCCTTTGTATCCGCCATGTGACTACTTAGTTTCCATCTTGATGGTTGTCTTGCGGGGTGATGTGGGTGATGATATGTTGAAGTTTTAACCCACGATATCTTTTGCTTGACTTCACCCTGCTGTGGTGCCCGTTGTGGTGTCTTCTTTTTCAAGATGACATCAACCACTGAGCCCTCCTCTGATGTATCATCACCTGTAACCTTTTCTTCTGCAGCCTCTGTTTGTGTTTGATTATCGATCATCAAAGGCTCATCATCTGATATGTCAGTCCCTTGAACAGCTTCTGCTTCAGCCTCCATGTGCTCTACCT